>CAXHTJ010001278.1:0-22421 GCA_964019445.1 Populus tremula | reverse complement strand
TATGAAAGCTTCCCACATGTTCAAGAAGATGGAGGGAGTCGCTGTGGTAGAAACTAGTATTCTTCTCGCCGCTCACAATCTCAAGTACCAGCAACCCGAAGCTAAACACATCAGATTTTATGGAGAAGAGACCCTCCATAGCATATTCAGGGAACAATAGCCACTAACATTTGAAAAGGTCAGCGCAGATCATGTTAAGAGTAGCATGTCCTGGAAAACAGAATTTAAGAAACTTACTGTGTTCCAACGATCCTGTTGGTATTTGCTTGAGTTTCATTGCCTCTGAAAATTCGAGCCATCCCGAAATCGGATATTTTTGGAATAGAATGTTTCCCAATTAAATGAACCAAAGTCCTTCTGAGAGTTTATTCAAACTATTTTAACATTTTTCTTAGGATAATCAGGATTTCTCATTTGAACGTAAACTTACGTTATAAACAGGTCCGAATCCTCCCTCTCCAAGCCTATCTGAGAACTGTCCAGTTGCAACTAATGGCAATTCCATACTTTTATTCCATCTTTTCTTCCCATTGCCAACAGAGCTAGATTCATTGCTTGTTGAGCTAGGATCGGTATCGAAATCAAAGAGCAATAAATTGTGACTTGCATGTTCCTTCCCGGTTTAAGAAAAATTAAAAATGACTGAACATAATCACTTTTTTGAACACAATCACGCTTTTATAACTTTATATAGATAAAATTTTATGGCAAGTAATAATATAAAAAATACAAACACTACAAGATTTCACAGTTTTACCGACGGAAATATTCCGTCGGTGTGTGACAGAACGTTCATCGGTAAAGTATTTACCGACTATATTACCGACGGAATACGCCCGTCGGAATACCTTTTGTCGGTGATTCCACATTCCGTCGCTATATCGGTCGGTAATAAAAAAAACACATTTACCGACGGCCCGTGCGCGCCAAAAAAAAAAAGTTTCCCGGTTGGAATATACCGACGGAATATATTCCGTCGGTGTTATGTAAATACCGACGGACTACCTCCGTCGGCAAAAGTGTCGGTGATATTTCATACCGACCGAATAAATCCGTCTGTAAATTCGTCGGTATTTTTATAGCGACGGATTATTTCCGTCGGTGAATATGTCGGTATTTTTATACCGACGGATTATTTCCGTCGGTGAGTATGTCGGTGATGGGATGGCATACCTCAGACACTGTCCAATGCCGACGGATTTATTCCGTTAGTAAATCCCTGTGTAATTTTTTTTTTAATTATTTAGAAAAAATAATATAAATTAATAGTAATACAAACCAATTATGCAAATAAAATTTATATTAAGCAACAAAAACTCAAAGTTAAATAATATTCATTACAAAATGAATGTGTTTAAAAAAAAAACAATTAATATAAAGGTGGAGGAGGAGGAGGAGGAGGATCCATCAAGTCCAAAGCTTTATTAGAATATTTCCATAACTTCCATGCCTATGGTATAACAACGCAAAGTTGCATCGTTAGAGTGGAGACTAGGAAAGTAATCAAATAAAATTCAAGCAGGAAGAAAAAGAAAAAGGGAGTATATGAAAGCTTCCCACATGTTCAAGAAGATGGAGGGAGTCGCTGTGGTAGAAACTAGTATTCTTCTCGCCGCTCACAATCTCAAGTACCAGCAACCCGAAGCTAAACACATCAGATTTTATTGAGAAGAGACCCTCCATAGCATATTCAGGGGACATATTGTTGGGATTTGCCATTAATGGGCAACCTACCCTAAGGGGTAGGGTTATCATTTGTCAATGGTGGTTGCACCCACCATTGACAAATATATTAACTCCCATGTGGTTAAAGTGGTGTTTGATTTTTGCTCAAAAATGAAAGTTGTCAAAATTGTGTTTTGACCATACCACCGTGTAGAGGAGGAAGAGACGAAGCCACTGTTGAAAACCGCGTCGAAATCGGACGCCGGACATGTACACACGCGCCGACGAGGAGGCTGGCCATGCGCACAGACGCGCGCCACGCGTCTTCTTCGCCCGGATGGGCCGACCGGACCCCAATACCAAACGACCCGACCCATATCACTGACCCGGATAAGGATGATGGCAGCATGACGTAATGTGACGTCATCATGCACAGTAAGCATGGCCCAGGATGACATCAGCATGATGTAATGGTGACGTCAGTAGAGTGGGACCCACTGCCATGTCAGCAGCCGTGAGCCGAGCCGACCGAGCCAAGCCAAGACGAGTCGAATGGGAGCTGAGCCGAGGGAAAGGATTCTGTGCAGCAGAGTCTATGTGCAACCGGGTCTGAGAGTGAATCTGAGCTGTTGATCAGGCCAGAATTGTTTTGATCAAATCTTAGCCGTCTGAAGTGCGATTTGGACGATTCAAGAGTTGTTTCCAGCTAATTTGATCATTTCGGATGCAATGGTATGGTCCGATCGTTGAGATTCGAGACCAAAAATGGTGGTGGTGAATTATTAAAGAAAGATTGCCCGATTAGGAGGCATCTGAGGGTCGTGATGGAGGTCGATGGAGATGAAGAAGAAGGTGCACATGTTTTCCCAATTACATGTGCTGAACTGTTAAAGTGGAAAATTTAAATGCCTTGATGGAAGCCAAAATTGAGACACTCTAGACACCCGGTCATGTGGACTGTTGTAACCCATTTTCGGGTCCCTACAAAAATAAAAATAAAATAAATAGCCAAAAGAGGTTAGAAAAATAACAGAAGGCAGAAGCACTCAGAAAATTGGTCAAGGAGTATAAAAATGCAAAGGTGGATTTTTTGACAGTATATTCTTGAAGGATGAGAGCCCTATTGAGAAGGAAAATTTGAATTTTGAGGAGAAAAGCTCAAATTGGGATGTTTATGGACTTAATTAGATTTTTATTTGAATTTATAGAGGATTTGATTGCAAGAAAAATTGATTTTTTAGTCAATTTGGGCTTTAATTAGAAGAAATTTAAGTTCTGGGGCCAAAATATATTTTTTAGGAATATATTGGGTCAAATCAGGGGCTTAATTGCATAAATATTGAAGTTTAATGGCCAATTAGGGGCTTAATTGTGAAAATCCGAAACCAGAGACCAATTTGGAAAAGGCGCGAAGATAGAGGGGGCTGTTTTGAATTGATTCAGGGGCCTAATTGAAGAAATTGGAAGTTTATTGATCAATTAAGGGCTAAATTGCATAAATCAGAGGCCAAGGACCAAAGTAAAAAACACGGCCAACTATGGGGGCGGGGACCGAAATTGGCAGGGATGCAATTGAAATGAATTAAATATGATTGAGGGCTGATTTGAAGTTTGGCGCCCTGTTTTAATGAAACGACGCGTTTTGTCCAAAACGACGCCGTTTCATGTTTAAAAAAAAAAAAAAAAAAGAGGCACTGTTCCTCTTCTTCTTCCCCCCGAATCTGCAACAGAAGGAAGGAAACTTTGTTTTTGTTTTTGAAAATCCTTCCCGCCTCTCTCTCCTCGCCCCCACCGAAGCCCCACAAGACCACCGAACGGGTCACTGGCCGACCAGCCGTTGCGTGATTGAAGGCGCACTAGCAAAAGGCACACTGCTCCTTTTTTTCCCCTATAAATAGAGAGAGACCGAAGAAGAGGGAGAGACCGGAGGATAGAAAAAAAAACGGACAGAGAGGGGGATTTTTTTGGACGAGAGAGGGCTTTTGGAAACTGAAAGGAGAGGGAAGTTTGAAACGATGAAAGATACTGTGAGAGTATAGAAAAGAGAGAAACCAAAACAGAGGACGGGAGGTGAAGTTTTTTAGCGGAGACAGAGGAGAGGGCCAAAAACAGAAGAGAAGGAGCCGCTGCAGAGGAACAGTTGCTGTCACCGGGCTCCCCAGCCACCGACCACCATCCAGGTCGCCACCACCAGCATCTCCACGAAGTTGCTGCAGGGATAGGAGAGTTTGGTTGATAGAAGGAGCAAAGGCAACCAAAGAGAAGAAGACAGGGAAGCTTGAAACAGAAGCAGAGAAGAACACAGAAGCAGCAGGGAAGAGGAAGAGCCAACCTTCGGTCAGCAACCGCCAGCAAAACAGCCACCAGCACCACCGTCATCTCCTCTACCCAAGCTCATCGTCGCAGGTAACTCTTCCCCTTATCCCGTATTCGTCTTCTTGCATGCAGAACGTGCACTGTGCACGTTCTGCAAGTAAGAAATTAATTAGCTGGTTACTGTGTGCACAGTAACCAGCTAATTAATTCCTCGGTTACTATGCATGTCTATTTAATTACCAGGTTACTGTGCAGGTGCACAATAACCACCTAATTAATTAACTGGTTACTGTGTAGGTGCACAATAACCAGTCAATGTTCATTTCGGGCTGGAATATCAGCCCAGCCCAGGTGGCTGGACTGTAGAAAGTAGGCTTGTTTTATTTCGGGCCTATTTTGGCCTAGTCCCCTTTTGGGCCGGGTTCGGTCTAGTAAAAAATTTAAATTATAAAAAATAAAAAATTTTCAAAAATTATTTCAAGGAATTTGTGATTTTTCTGTAATTTTATTACTGCATTTTGGTCAATATCGATTTGTATTTTTATACTGTGGAGATACAAATTCGGTATTAAAATACCCGGTTTTTGTCAAAGATATTTATTAAAAAAAATGTTTTTGTTTTCATGCATACGGCCAATACTCTAACATGTTTTGAATGTTCTTTTTATATAAAAAAAAAATATTGGAAGTTTTGAAAATGTGTTTTCGCATAGATTTCTTAAACACAAATTATTTTCTTGCATTTCTGGATCTTACAACATGGTTGTAAAACTCCAAAGGGTATTGGCCAATATTCCAAAAACTATAAAAATCTTATTTTTAGGGAGGAAATTCATTTATTATTTACCGCTAATGTTTGGATAAAGAAATCCTTAAAAGGATGAATATTCAAAATATTATTGGGAGTAATAAATCCGCACACATTCTTGAAAGAAGCCTTGATTATAATCGAGGACATTTCAAAATTTTAATTTTTTTTTATTTCACGATTTACGAGTCGCAAACTCTTGAAATACTAAGGGAAAAATAAGCTTTCAAAGCACATGGAATCTCCTTAGATTTCTATACAAAATCAATTGACGAGACTAGAAAACACCAACACCATAGATTATAAGAGCAAACCAAACACCAAGCAGCTTACCTTAGGTAGGACGTATTAGGGGTGCTAATACCTTCCCTTTACGCAACCTGTCCCTTGCCTTAGAATCTCTGAAAGTCCAGTTAGGGTTTCTAGTAACCCAAAATATTAGGTGGCGACTCCAAAGAACCAAATCAGTAAAACAAAACGAAAGTCGCCAGTCGAATGTCGCAAAACAAATTTTCGTTTTTTTTTAGGGTGCGACATGGACGATTTGAGGTGGAGAGTGAAAACTGATGAAGACCAATCTTGACGAATCTAAGCACTGGTAGTCTCGCCAGATGTTGAGAAATCAGGTATAAAACCTGTATTCCAGATCACTTATAAAGGAAAGCCGCAACAAAGCTAGCAAATGGTTGTATATACGGAGAGACAGTACTATTTTCGTATATGTAACAGTTTGTAATGAAACTGTTGAAGAGTAGCAGGATGAAGGCACAAAGGGAACAGTTGGGTTCCGTATGATCAAGGATCTGATGGAGTGGTGATTTCTCCAAAGAAGCTAGATTTGGTGACTGTGTTTTCTCGAGGGGAGAATTGATGAAGACCCTGATAATGGAAGAGAAATACAGCGAGGGGATAAAGATTGGCACCCTATTTTGACTTGGATAGGTGTTGTGACAGGATGAGCTGCTGTCAAACATAAGCAAGGAATATGGAGAAATCTGGAGAACAGAAATTGCACGAGGGCACACGGAGATTGTGCAGGAGTACCCGTAGGATCCTAACGAGGTACTGTATTGAGACAATAGGTGCAAGGAGAAGAAGAGTTCCCAGATGAAGCTCAGAGTAGAGACTGTTAGAAGTTGTACAACAAGAAGTCTCTTGTGCTCTTGATAAAAGGCAACAAGCGAGGACCTTTCCAATGCATGCAATGATGGAAAGATGGTGGTGAGCTCGGAGATGGCATTGTAATACTCAGAGTATAAAGACAGATATGGATCAACCTTTAATGGGCTGCCCCCATAGGTAAAGGTGGAAAGCTACCTAGACTCTTGAGACTAAGAGTGAGAGACTCACAGAGAAGTAAGGCGTGGTTCCTAGGGTGGAACAGAGGGTAGGCGCAACTCCTGGATGAGTAGACTCTTGGAAGAGTGGTGAGCTCGTGATCATATTGAGATACTCGGATAATGACTGTCGCACTTGGAAATATCTATTTAAGGGGGTGCTGTAAGCCTTAGTGTGAGGCTTGATAAATCATTCCGGACCGAGCATGGTTGATACGCTCGAAGGGGAATGTTTTCCCAGAGAAAAGCGTTAACACTCTTCAGATGTGAAGTGGCAGACCATCTGGTTGTAGTGATCCTTTTGTGTGAGAAAAGGTGTGCTTTGGTGACTCTAGTGATTGAAAGGTTGGGCGAGTACCTGTAAACTTGGCCACAGATGCTCTCAGAATGGTAAGCTTGGAAGAGCTGCAGGATGCAAGCTTGTGCTGAAGAAGCAAGAGGACAATTGCCCATATAAATGTCAAAGGGGGTGATTGTTGGGATTTGCCATTAATGGGCAACCTACCCTAAGGGGTAGGGTTATCATTTGTCAATGGTGGTTGCACTCACCATTGACAAATATATTAACTCCCATGTGCAGCTGCTGGAAAGAAGAAAAGGAGCCACCATCCCTGCCTATAAATAGGCAACAACAAGAGAGCATAAGGTGTGAGAGTGAGAGTGAGCATGTGAAGGGATTAGAGAGAAAGAGAGAGCTGCAATGGCAGCAGCTGCAAGGGCAGCAAGAGAGATGGGAGTTGAGTGATGAGATCCTCCTCCATGTATTTATTGTATCCTTTCTCTATCTCTAAATAAAATGAACCTCTCCCGAAGATGTAGGCGGTTTTGCCGAACCACGTAAAATATTGTGTCAGTGTACTTACTCCTCCCTTGAGCAGAGATCAGTACATCACCGCTCGGAATCCCCAACAATAGCCACTAAGATTTGAAAAGGTCAGCGCAGATCATGTTAAGAGTAGCATGTCCTGGAAAACAGAATTTAAGAAACTTACTGTGTTCCAACGATCCTGTTGGTGTTTGCTTGAGTTTCATTGCCTCTAAAAATTCGAGCCATCCCGAAATCGGATATTTTTGGAATAGAATGTTGCCCTATTAAATGAACCAAAGTCCTTCTGAGAGTTTATTCAAACTATTTTAACATTTTTTCTTAGGATAATCAGGATTTCTCATTTGAACGTAAACTTACCTTATAAACAGGTCCGAATCCTCCCTCTCCAAGCTTATCTGAGAGCTGTCCAGTTGCAACTAATGGCAATTCCATACTTTTATTCCATCTTTTCTTCCCATTGCCAACACAGCTAGATTCATTGCTTGTTGAGCTAGGATCGGTATCGAAATCAAAGAGCAATAAATTGTGACTTGCATGTTCCTTCCCGATTTAAGAAAAAAAATAAAAATGACTGAACACAATCACTTTTTTGAACACAATCACGCTCTTATAACTTTATATGGATAAAATTTTATGGCAAGTAATAATATAAAAAAATACAAAGGAAGAACGTGACCATATTATGGTGATGCAATAGTTGTAGTGGTGATAAAGGTTGGGGTGGGAATGGAGGGGTGATGGTGGTGGTAGTGGAGGAGTGATAAGTGTTAGGATATTGCCATTTAGTGGCAATACTCCACCACCAAGCAAGTGGAAGCACCATGAGTGCCACTAATGGTGACATGTTTTAAGGCCTTCTTATCCCACCATGATTGACAAGTGTGCTGAAGAAACTTACCATTCATGCCTATAAAAGATGCATATTTATGGAGAGCAAAAGTAAGAGAGTGTAGAAAATGAAGTGAAGAGAAGAAGAGAGAAAGAGGAGCTGCTGCCATATGCAGCAGCATGTGTGAGCTGGGAGTTGAGTAAGAGTGGATGTGATCCTCCTCTTCCATGTATTTATTGTATCATTTCTCTATCTCTAATAAAATGGACCTCTCCCGTGGATGTATGCGATTTGCCGAACCACGTTAAATATTGTCTCAATATGCTTGCCCTTCGGTTGAACAATTATCAATACATCACCGGTCGGATTTCCCCAACAATAAGGTGATGGTGGTGATAACAATATAATGATGGAGTAGTAGCAACAAGGATGGTAGCAGCCATTGTGGTGCGGAGGTCCTAGCTGCAAGATAGTGGTGGTTAAAATTATTGCATGATATTGTAAGTAGATTAGTGCCCCTAAAATATTTTATACAACTTTATAAGGTGAAAATTATTTTCAATAAACAAATTAAGTTTAATGTTAGACAGGGAAACAAGTACATGAAAATCATCTAGCTCTTGCATTATCAAACATCTAATAAAGCATCCAAAAACCATCTAAGATTAACATATAAGAAAATCGCAATGGTCATTTCATTTCTATAAAAAAACCCCATCAGAGACACAGGATTTTTCTTTCATTTATCGAAGAACATTAACAGGAAAATCCTACTTCCAAACAGAGAATCTTGTGTAAGGAAAGACAAAAACAAGCAGACCGACTTGGTATTGTCAATTATCTAGTTGCATCTCCTTGATTTTGTTCCTTAATATATGTAACCACACCAGGCAATCTTCAACATGACAGCACCCCCTCAGCAAAAAAAAATAATCTGATCACATTGCCTTTGCTTTGAAATAAAATAAGACCTAGCATTTAGTTGCAGGTAGAAGGGGACGATCGCTTTCTTTTCTTCCCATGCTATTCTTGTTGCTGCTTTAATCTCTTATGCCTGTTTGGTTACAGGGATTTCCAGCAGTTTCCATTGCAGGTGAGCTTTTCTAGCCTTGGCAACAAGATCTAGCCTGAATTCTGATAGATATAAGCAATTGGTGTCTTGAAGAGTGTTTGGTGCACAGGCAGCAGTCGATTTATCAACATCTGACGGGCTAATTATGTGGTATTATAAGATGAATTTGTACTAAAAGGAAAATGATTTTTTAATATATTTAAGATCTGAATTAAATGTGTTTTATGAACACTTGATTTGATGTTGTTCATGTTTCAATACAACGAGAATAATAGGAAAAACTGAAACAAACTATTGTACGATTCAAATCGGAGAACTTATAAAAATAAGCTTGATCTACGTTCCATACTCATAGCTTCCTCTGATGAAGTAGCTTCATGTCCTTTAGACCTATTGATGAAAAAACTATCTCCCATCTATCGCCGTTATTGTCATACTATTCACGGAAGGTACCCCAGAAGAGCTCATCAATGGTCTTTGTTCCGCCATGTTTCTGCCTGCAACAAAAGCAGGTTGCTTAGGTTCTGGGAGGGCCACGTGTTCGGCACAGGAACCTAATTGAACTTAGGTTCTGCAAGAAAATGCTGACCAAAGAGAAAGAAATCCAAGCTTTTATTTGGCATGTACTCATAGATTAGCATTTTCTCATCCCGTTCAATACAGGAACCTAATAGCCTGACAAGATTCCGGTGCTGGAGTTTGGCGATTAGAATTGTCTCATTTCTGAACTCCTCGAGTCCCTGCCCAGATCTTTCTGAAAGCCTCTTCACTGCTATTTCCAGTCCCTTGGATAATTTTCCCTATTAAATGAACCAAAAGTAATTCTGAAAGTTCATTCAAACTATTTTAATTTTTTTCTGAAAAGGTTAGAATAATCATTTGAACGTAACTTACCTTATAAACAGGTCCAAATCCTCCCTCTCCAAGCTTGTCTGAGAATTGTCCAGTTGCAACTGATACGCTCTCATAGCTGAACAATGGCAATTCCATATTCTTACTCCATCTATTCTTCCGATTGTCAACAGAGCTAGATTCTTTGTTAGTTGAGCTAGGATCGGTATCGAAATCAAACAGCAATAAATCGTGACCTTTATATTCCTTCCCTGTTCAAGAAAAAAATTAAAAATGATTGACCACAATCACTTTTTTGAAATATCCAGCAATTCTGATAATATCAAGCAAAAATGTAACAGCTTCAGGTTATTATAATCACAATTTCTGACATTAAAAAGGATTCCAAATGTCAATTTTTCGTCATGAAAAAGAAACTTTGGTGTAAGATATTTTACCCATAGACAACCTTTTACATTTTGATTTTATATGAGAAGTTTTACGGATCTCGGTAAGTAATGATGTGGTGGTTTACAGGAGACAAACACACGAAAATCAGATTTCAGTTAAATATTTTAGGCAGTCTTCAATTCAAAAATATGTCTTAACTCTAACAAAATTAATCTTATCATCTGCATACCCAACACATAATTACATAGGAGGGTTGTTTCTTACTTTTCATTACCAGTGTCATAAATTAATTTTTTATTCTTTTATCTTTTTTATTTTTTTAAATAAATGATGATAAAAAAATGAAAAATGAATGAAATGAAGAAAATGAAAAAATGAATGAAATAGAAAAAATGAAATGAATGAAGAATAAATCGAAATTTAGGTAAAGATAATATAAATTAAAAGTTTAAGGACTTAATTAAACTTTGAATTACTTTATTAATCAAATCAAAAGCTTAATTAAATAATTAATATGTCTAAGGCCTTAATTGAACTTAGAATTAGTTTAATTAAATCAGGGACTGAATTAAATAAATATTAAAGTTTGGGGCTGATTTGAGTCAAAATTGCAAGAAACGAAAATCTAATAACTAAAGAGAAAAGAAATGGATAATATAGGGAAGCTTAATTAATTTTTTCAGTGGTAAATGTGAAAATATTAAAAGTTGAAGATTCAATTAAAGACTGAATTGAAAATATCAGAAATCAAGAACTTTTATGCGAAAGACTCTAAAATATAGGGGTGCAATTACAATTTACCCAGGGGTTTGGTTACAAAGGTTCATAGATTGAATGACCAAAATGAAAATGGCCATTCCCAACCGGGACAACTGGAAGGAGAAACGGCTGCAAATCAACGGAAGCCTGCCAGCTGCCCCATGATGCCTGCCGTTACAAAGGCAAGAACGCATGGCATTCTCTGGCTTTATAAAAGCCGGAGAAAGGGCATGACGAGGAGGGAGAGAAAAAGACACGAACAAGAAAAAAACGAACGGAGAGAAAAACCAGAGAAGCACAGGTAGAGAGAGAGAGAGAGAGAGAGAGAGAACCAGAGACACAGACATGGAGGAACAAACAGGGCGAACCAACACACAGGACAGAAGAGGAAACCAGAAGAACAAGCAAACACAGGAGACAAAGTAAACACAGACAGAACAAAAAGAGAAGAACGAATAACACAGAGACGAGACGAAGAGCAGGAGACAGACAAAAAACACAGAGAGCCGGGAAGAAGCAGAAAAGGAAGGAAACAAAAAAAGAGAGAGGCACAGGATGAGAAGGCTAAGGAACAGAGGAGAGGGGAGGCCAATAGCAGAAAGACGATCACTGATCTTCTTCCAGAACTCCAGTCTCCAGCGACAAAACACCACCTCCAGGTAAGCTTCTTTCGTTTCCCTCCCTTTAGAAATTATTACCCTGTCACTGTGCATGCGAATTTCTTTATACGTGAAACATCATTTACTTTTAGTTTTGTATAATGATTTATAAAAAAGTGTAAGGAAAAAAAAGAAAAACTTAAGATAAGAACAAAAAAAATGATATAAATAAGTCAAATGTAAAACGATAAATATTCCAAGTATAAAGAATAAAAATAATATTTTTTATTCAAAAAAACATATATAGAAAAAAAAACTAAAATATATTACAAAAAAATGAAGATAATAAAAAAATTGGTGATAAATAGATTAAGTATAAAGTGATGAATATACCAAGTATAATGAAAAGGAAAAGAAAAAAAATCTAACAAAAATTAAAAAAAAAAAGAAAAAAAAAAGAGAGATTTGTCGTAAAAAAAATTAGAAAAAATCCCAATCATGTAATTTCTACCTTGAAAAAGGATTTCCTTTATGTATATATATATATAAATGGAATACCACTTGACAAGGACTTTTAACTATTCAATTGAATTCTTGTGGCTCAAGCGGCAGCTAGCTTTTACACGACCATTATTTTAGCAGTTTTAAGGGCGGTCTGGGAAGATTACGTATATGTTCTTTGAAAAGTTATAAATTATAATTTTTGAAAATAACATATAAAAAGAAATTATGATATTAGCTTTTAAAATATCATTAAATATTTACAGCCACATATATATATATATATATATATAGCCGCAGTACCTAAAATAATGATATTAATTTCCAAACGGGCGCTGATTGGTACCCTTTCTTGTTTCTTGACAGGAGAAGTCCAAAACAAACGAGACAGGCATTGTTCGTCTGCATATATTTGTTCAAGGACACCATTTATGGTTAATTAAAGCCACCAGAGAACTTGTCCAAACATTGACAGCTACGGCACTCGTCCATTATAATGCAAAAACTATAGCGCCTCCAGATCATGTCGATAGAAAAAGCTTCAACGAATTCGTGATGGAAAACGTCCTGATCCCACCAGATAGGTTTATGATCAGTTCGCATATCATAGTCCAAATCTACGCACTCATTGAGTGTGGTGCTCATGCTGGATTCCACAAACCTCGTTCTTCAATTTCTTATGTTTTACGTTTTCAGTCTCATTCTGCAAGAATCCATCTGTTATTGATACCGTAACAATCCCAAGATCTCAAAATTCCTGCTTGTTCTCCATCCATTTCTTCCCTCAATACAGGCGCTTCAGCTTCAATATGATGAGAGTCTACCTCAGTAAGCTCAAATTAAACTACACCTATCTCAGTAAATAATCTAACAAAACTTTCACTCTGAAATTAGTTTTCTTTTTCTTTTTTTCTCTGTTTTTCAGCCAACATATACTGAAAAACAGTTCATCCACGTCGATAAACAGCGTTGCCTTTTCACCAGTGGACCTCATAACAATTCCATGATCGATCCACAGAAACCCGGCAAAGCAATATTGAGATCAAAATAACTCCATTTTCTCAGAAACCAAACAAATCTTAACAATATATGACTGGAAGACTTACAAGCATCTAGAACCCTGCCTGGTAAACAATATTAATCAAGAACAGAACAAAATAAGTCAGTTCGTTCATTTGCTTCCAGGTGCTTGAGATCACAGTTGCTTGCTATGCCCTTTCTCTATTACACCAGCTCGATTGAGCCATGCTTCCAGATTTCATAAAATTAAAGACAGGCTTAAGCTAGAACTTGCAGAGTGTTCCTCTGGCCAAAAAAATGCGATGCCTTTATGCAAAACCTACTACCTGCACACAACCAGGCTCTACATCTACCCTCACTACGGAACAAATGCTCATAGGTCAAAGAAACATGAAGATTCTAAGATTTTCAAATTCATATACAAAAGCTTCCCTGTCACTTTTTACGTAATAAAAAAGCTTCTTTCGCTTGAATACTATTTTGTTTTCCTAACAATTTCATTATATATTTAATTTGTGAATTTTTAGCGAATTTAGTATACAATACATATCTATTTTTTTAACAAAAAAATATGTATTTCTTGTTTTCAATTTAAATTTTATTAGTTTATTTACTAATGTCAGAGTCATGAATACTATATGTTTTTTTATTACGTAATATTTACCAACACCAGAATTAAAAATATCGATAATTGAATATTTATTGATGTTAGAATCAAGAATAATACAAAGCAGACTATCGGTAATATAATATAACAAACATTTAGTAGTTTAAAATAAAATCAGTAATGAAATCTATCTTAGATAAGATGTTAAAGAAGTAATAATACTATATATATATTCATATCAAAAAAGTCTTTATTGATCAATTTTAGTAATTACAATACAAGTGAGGACTCTTTAAATAGATTTTTCTTTCTCTAAAAAGTAAAATGTCAAAAACATGTTCTTTTCTCCTAATTAAATTTTTTAAAGTGACCATATCGATACGATAACCAGTAACTTCAAGATTTAATTAAATAAAGTCTACCAGCAGACAACGGAAATTAAAGAAAGAACCAGGATGTACCTCTGTGTATGAGCTTTCCTTTGCGCAGACATCTGAAGTACATGAAGAGGCCGAAGGTAATCAGAGTAGTTGGAATAGCCACTGCCAAGGTTGTCCGTACTGTCCTTTTGATAGTACCTACTTGTAAATATAGATCAAATATTACAAAATCATAAACCAACACCTGTACAATGGATTAAGAAGTTTTTTTATTGTAGAAAAAATGGAAAGATAGGTTATGTATCTCACTTTTTTCGACAGGGAACACTGCGTCCGCGTTTTTATCTGAAAATACAAGACCGTGATTTTGTCAAAAATGGTTTCTCGTCATTTATTGGATCATACTGTCTATATGTACAAAGCCATACCTGTTCGGGTACTGCCATTACCAATCTGTAGTTCAAGCTCAGAAGCAGCAAGTCTGATGTAATTTCTGCTCCAGCCCGGCCATCAGCAACCCCTGGATGGTGTTGTAAGTTTATAAGATTTCCTTCCCATAAAGAACACCCACTGGCAGGGGCGTAACTAAGATTATTTGTTAGGGGGGCCAAAAAATATAATATATATTTTTAATTTATTATATATAAAAAGTAAAAATAAAATAAAAACTACTTGATTTAGTTTTATTTAAAGAACGTATTACAAAATATATAATAATCTTTGTACCTATTAAATACAAACATACAAAATATATAAGAAGCATTAACTAAAACGAAACATTATTTATGTTTAATAAACTTTGAAATAAAATAATAAATAATAATTCTTACATATTTATTTTAATTGTGCTCGTCGTTCTTTCATCGAATAGAAATCATCGATTATCATATCAATTGGGAATCTTTCAGCAATTTCTTTTTCTATATAGACAATCAAATAATTTGCAAGAAAATCATCCTCCATCCGATTGCGAAGTCTTGTTTTAACAATCTTCATCGCTGAGAAAGCTCTTTCAGTAGTTGCTGTCGAAACAGGAAGAGTCAAGATAAGCGAATCAACCTGTCAATGAGTGGATAAATTGTTGATTTTTCTGTTTCAACCAATCCTTGACATAAATCTGCAATTGATGACATATTCTTTAACTTTGGATGATTGGGTACATCAACCTCATAATGTTGCAACTGAAATCTCAAATGAATTTTTTCTTGGTCAGAAAAATCTTCAGGATAGAACTTGTCAACAAGCAAGCATATATCTTCAACATTGAATAATTTATAGCTATTTCTAGGATCTAAAGTTGTGCTCAATTTAAGAAGCTCGATCGCCTGCTCATTGAATCTGTTATTTAGCTCTTGTAATTGATGATCAATGATAGCTGTAAATATATCAACTCGGTAATGAGGCTCAATTGTTACTGATTTTGTTTTACGACGAGATCGTCCCACACTAGAAAAACAAGTATCCATATCAGGAACTTCAATGTCTTGATGCTTACAAAATGATGTCACTTCTTCTAAAAGAGTTTCCCAACCATCGTCTCTTAACTTCTGAATTAAAGTCTTTGTGCTAGTCACCAAATGCATAGCATTTAAAATGTCTTGAGATTTTTGTTGCAATGCTTGACAAAGCATATCAGTAATTCCCATAACATTCTTCATTATATGTAAGAAGAATGCAAAATCAAATGACATTAGCAACTTAAATGAAAAGGCCGCATCACCTCGTTGAGAATAAGTAGATCCATCTAAAGCAATGTTCTCAAGAACCAAGCAAGTTGCCCCATACATTTTTATCAAACTGCAAATTGATTTGAAATGCGAACTCCATCTGCTATCTCCAGGTCGTTGCAAACCACCTACTTGATTAACTCCTTTACTCGTTTCAATCTCACCAATATCAACTAGATGCTCAATTGTAGCTGCTTGAAAAGCCCATAACTCATCATTACGCTTGCAAGAAGCACTAACAATGTTAATAATAAAGATCAAATTCTGAAAGAAAGTGTGAACATCAGATATTTCTCTAGCTGCAGCAATAAGAGCCAATTGTAACTGATGAGCTAAGCAATGTACATAATATGCATAAGGGCAATCATTAATGAATAAAGCTTGCAAACCATTCCACTCTCCACGCATATTACTGGCACCATCATATCCACGCGTCGCACTCGTCTTCTTCGCCCGGATGGGCCGACCGGACCCCAATACCAGACGACCCGACCCATATCACTGACCCGGATAAGGATGACGGCAGCATGACATAATGTGACGTCATCATGCACAGTAAGCATGGCCCATGATGACATCAGCATGATGTAATGGTGACGTCAGCAGAGTGGGACCCACTGCCATGTCAGCAGCCGTGAGCCGAGCCGAATGGGAGCTGAGCCGAGCCGCGAGCCGAGGGAAAGGATTCTGTGCAGCAGAGTCTATGTGCAACCGGGTCTGAGAGTGAATCTGAGCTGTTGATCAGGCCAGAATTTTTGATCAAATCTTAGCCGCCTGAAGTGCGATTTGGACGATTCAAGAGTTGTTTCCAGCTAATTTGATCATTTCGGATGCAATGGTATGGTCGATCGTTGAGATTCGAGACCAAAAATGGTGGTGGTGAATTATTAAAGAAAGATTGCCCGATTAGGAGGCATCTGAGGGTCGTGATGGAGGTCGATGGAGATGAAGAAGAAGGTGCACATGTTTTCCCAATTACATGTGCTGAACTGTTAAAGTGGAAAATTTAAATGCCTTGATGGAAGCCAAAATTGAGACACTCTGGACACCCGGTCATGTGGACTGTTGTAACCCATTTTCGGGTCCCTACAAAAATAAAAATAAAATAAATAGCCAAAAAAGAGGTTAGAAAAATAACAGAAGGCAGAAGCACTCAGAAAATTGGTCAAGGAGTATAAAAATGCAAAGGTGGATTTTTTGACAGTATATTCTTGAAGGATGAGAGCCCTATTGAGAAGGAAAATTTGAATTTTGAGGAGAAAAGCTCAAATTGGGATGTTTGGACTTAATTAGATTTTTTTGAATTTATAGAGGATTTGATTGCAAGAAAAATTGATTTTTAAGTCAATTTGGGCTTTAATTAGAAGAAAATTTAAGTTCTGGGGCCAAAATATATTTTTTAGGAATTTATTGGGTCAAATCAGGGGCTTAATTGCATAAATATTGAAGTTTAATGGCCAATTAGGGGCTTAATTGTGAAAATCCGAAACCAGAGACCAATTTGGAAAAGGCGCGAAGATAGAGGGGGCTGTTTTGAATTGATTCAGGGGCCTAATTGAAGAAATTGGAAGTTTATTGATCAATTAAGGGCTAAATTGCATAAATCAGAGGCCAAGGACCAAAGTAAAAACACGGCCAACTATGGGGGCGGGGACCGAAATTGGCAGGGATGCAATTGAAATGAATTAAATATGATTGAGGGCTGATTTGAAGTTTGGCGCTGTTGCGCCCTGTTTAATGAAACGGCGTTTTGTCCAAAACGACGCCGTTTCATGTTTAAAAAAAAAAAAAAAAGAGGCACTGTTCCTCTTCTTCTTCCCCCGAACTGCAACAGAAGGAAGGAAACTTTGTTTTTGTTTTTGAAAATCCTTCCCGCCTCTCTCTCCTCGCCCCACCGAAGCCCACAAGACCACCGAACGGGTCACTGGCCGACCAGCCGTTGCGTGATTGAAGGCGCACTAGCAAAAGGCACACTGCTCCTTTTTCCCCTATAAATAGAGAGAGACCGAAGAGAGAGAGAGACCGGAGGATAGAAAAAAAAAACAGAGAGGGGGATTTTTTTGGACGAGAGAGGGCTTTTGGAAACTGAAAGGAGAGGGAAGTTTGAAACGATGAAAGATACTGTGAGAGTATAGAAAAGAGAGAAACCAAAACAGAGGACGGGAGGTGAAGTTTTTGAGCGGAGACAGAGGAGAGGGCCAAAACAGAAGAGAAGGAGCCGCTGCAGAGGAACAGTTGCTGTCACCGGGCTCCCCAGCCACCGACCACCATCCAGGTCGCCACCACCAGCATCTCCACGAAGCTGCTGCAGGGATAGGAGAGTTTGGTTGATAGAAGGAGCAAAGGCAACCAAAGAGAAGAAGACAGGGAAGCTTGAAACAGAAGCAGAGAAGAACACAGAAGCAGCAGGGAAGAGGAAGAGCCAACCTTCGGTCAGCAACCGCCAGCAAAACAGCCACCAGCACCACCGTCAGCTCCTCTACCCAAGCTCATCGTCGCAGGTAACTCTTCCCCTTATCCTGTATTCGTCTTCTTGCATGCAGAACATGCACTGTGCACGTTCTGCAAGTAAGAAATTAATTAGCTGGTTACTGTGTGCACAGTAACCAGCTAATTAATTCCCCGGTTGCTATGCATGTCTAATTAATTACCAGGTTACTGTGCAGGTGCACATTAACCACCTAATTAATTAACTGGTTAGTGTGTAGGTGCACAGTAACCAGTCAATGTTCATTTCGGGCTGGAATATCAGCCCAGCCCAGGTGGCTGGACTGTAGCTTGTTTTATTTCGGGCCTATTTTGGCCTAGTCCCCTTTTGGGCCGGGTTCGGTCTAGTAAAAAATTTAAATTATAAAAAATAAAAAATTTTCACAAATTATTTCAAGAAATTTGTGATTTTTCTGTAATTTTATTACTGCATTTTGGTCAATATCGATTTGTATTTTTATACTGTGGAGATACAAATTCGGTATTAAAAAAAAATGTTTTTGTTTTCATGCATACGGCCAATACTCTAACATGTTTTGAATGTTCTTTTTATATATAAAAAAAATATTGGAAGTTTTGAAAATGTGTTTTCGCATAGATTTCTTAAACACAAATTATTTTCTTGCATTTCTGGATTTTACAACATGTTTGTAAAACTCCAAAGGGTATTGGCCAATATTCCAAAAACTATAAAAATCTTATTTTTAAGGAGGAAATTCATTTATTATTTACCGCTAATGTTTGGATAAAGAAATCCTTAAAAGGATGAATATCCAAAATATTATTGGGAGTAATAAATCCGCACACATTCTTGAAAGAAGCCTTGATTATAATCGAGGACATTTCAAAATTTTAATTTTTTTTTTTTCACGATTTACGAGTCGCAAACTCTTGAAATACTAAGGGAAAAATGAGCTTTCAAAGCACATGGAATCTCCTTAGATTTCTATACAAAATCAATTGACGAGACTAGAAAACACCAACACCATAGATTATAAGAGCAAACCAAACACCAAGCAGCTTACCTTAGGTAGGGCGTATTAGGGGTGCTAATACTTCCCTTTACGCAACCTGTCCCTTGCCTTAGAATCTCTGAAAGACCAGTTAGGGTTTCTAGTAACCCAAAATATTAGGTGGCGACTCCAAAGAACCAAATCAGTAAAACAAAACGAAAGTCGCCAGTCGAATGTCGCAAAACAAATTTTCGTTTTTTTTTAGGGTGCGACATGACGATTTGAGGTGGAGAGTGAAAACTGATGAAGACCAATCTTGACGAATCTAAGCACTGGTAGTCTCGCCAGATGTTGAGAAATCAGGTATAAAACCTGTATTCCAGATCACTTATAAAGGAAAGCCGCAACAAAGCTAGCAAATGGTTGTATATACGGAGAGACAGTACTATTTTCGTATATGTAACAGTTTGTAATGAAACTGTTGAAGAGTAGCAGGATGACGGCACAAAGGGAACAGTTGGGTTCTATGATCAAGGATCTGATGGAGTGGTGATTTCTCCAAAGAAGCTAGATTTGGTGACTGTGTTTTCTCGAGGGGAGAATTGATGAAGACCCTGATAATGGAAGAGAAATACAAGCGAGGGGATAAAGATTGGCACCCTATTTTGACTTGGATAGGTGTTGTGACAGGATGAGCTGCTGTCAAACATAAGCAAGGAATAGGGAGAAATCTGGAGAACAGAAATTGCACGAAGGGCACACGGAGATTGTGCAGGAGTACCCGTAGGATCCTAACGAGGTACTGTATTGAGACAATAGGTGCAAGGAGAAGAAGAGTTCCCAGATGAAGCTCAGAGCAGAGACTGTTAGAAGTTGTACAACAAGAAGTCTCTTGTGCTCTTGATAAAAGGCAACAAGCGAGGACCTTTCCAATGCATGCAATGATGGAAAGATGAGCTGTTGTAGAAGCACCTAATTGAGGGGGTGCTAATGCCTGTGATAAAAGGCGACCGCCTATGATGAAAGGCGAAGACACCAAAGAGAGTGGTGTAGGTGGAGCTGTCAAGCAGAAAGGCGTAGAAGCTCCAAACATAGAAATCGAGGTGGAGGATTGCGAGGAGTATGCCGCAACTTTCAATTTCTATGTAATCAGTGGCAGTAATCTCTCCCAAGTCCACATGGGGTAGAGAATCTTGGAGCCACTAAAGCATCCCAGCTGAACGAGGATGCGACTGCCTATGAAAGGCAAAGACACCTCAGAAGAAGGTGTGTGGGTCATGATAGGAGCCCCAAATTCAGACCGCCGCACAACGACGAGCGGAGACACCTCAGATGGAAGGTGTGAGGGCCAGGATAGGAGCCCCAGTTCAGAACGCCCAGAGCCAATGTGATGGCTGGATATGAGTGGACAGATGGATAGCCAATGAAGTGGCTATGATGAGTATGGAGACAAATGCAGATTGACTTTCATGGATATTGCCCCCATGCTAAAGATCAATGAGCTAGAAGACATTTGCCTTGGACAATAAGTGTGTGACTTGTGGGGCATTAAGACGCGGCTGCTATGAAGGAGCAGAGGGCATGCGCAGGTTCCGGGAACGAGTTGACTCTTGTCAAGGTGGTGAGCTCGGAGATGGCATTGTAATACTCAGAGTATAAAGACAGATATGGATCAACCTTTAATGGGCTGCCCCCATAGGTAAAGGTGGAAAGCTACCTAGACTCTTGAGACTAAGAGTGAGAGACTCACGGAGAAGTAAGGCGTGGTTCCTAGGGTGGAACAGAGGGCAGGCGCAACTCCTGGATGAGTAGACTCTTGGAAGAGTGGTGAGCTCGTGATCATATTGAGATACTCGGATAATGACTGTCGCACTTGGAAATATCTGTTTAAGGGGGTGCTGTAAGCCTTAGTGTGAGGCTTGATAAATCATTCCGGACCGAGCATGGTTGATACGCTCGAAGGGGAATGTTTTCCCAGAGAAAAGCGTTAACACTCTTCAGATGTGAAGTGGCAGACCATCTGGTTGCAGTGATCCTTTTGTGTGAGAAAAGGTGTGCTTTGGTGACTCTGGTGATTGAAAGGTTGGGCGAGTACCTGTAAACTTGGCCACAGACGCCTCAGAATGGTAAGCTTGGAAGAGCTGCAGGATGCAAGCTTGTGCTGAAGAAGCAAGAGGACAATTGCCCATATAAATGTCAAAGGGGGTGATTGTTGGGATTTGCCATTAATGGGCAACCTACCCTAAGGGGTAGGGTTATCATTTGTCAATGGTGGTTGCACTCACCATTGACAAATATATTAACTCCCATGTGCAGCTGCTGGAAAGAAGAAAAGGAGCCACCATCCCTGCCTATAAATAGGCAACAACAAGAGAGCATAAGGTGTGAGAGTGAGAGTGAGCATGTGAAGGGATTAGAGAGAAAGAGAGAGCTGCAATGGCAGCAGCTGCAAGGGCAGCAAGAGAGATGGGAGTTGAGTGATGAGATCCTCCTCCATGTATTTATTGTATCCTTTCTCTATCTCTAAATAAAATGAACCTCTCCCGATGATGTAGGCGGTTTTGCCGAACCACGTAAAATATTGTGTCAGTGTGCTTACTCCTCCCTTGAGCAGAGATCAGTACATCACCGGTCGGAATCCCCAACAATAGCCACTAAGATTTGAAAAGGTCAGCGCAGATCATGTTAAGAGTAGCATGTCCTGGAAAACAGAATTTAAGAAACTTACTGTGTTCCAACGATCCTGTTGGTGTTTGCTGAGTTTCATTGCCTCTGAAAATTCGAGCCATCCCGAAATCGGATATTTTTGGAATAGAATGTTGCCCTATTAAATGAACCAAAGTCCTTCTGAGAGTTTATTCAAACTATTTTAACATTTTTTCTTAGGATAATCAGGATTTCTCATTTGAACGTAAACTTACCTTATAAACAGGTCCGAATCCTCCCTCTCCAAGCTTATCTGAGAGCTGTCCAGTTGCAACTAATGGCAATTCCATACTTTTATTCCATTTTTTCTTCCCATTGCCAACAGAGCTAGATTCATTGCTTGTTGAGCTAGGATCGGTATCGAAATCAAAGAGCAATAAATTGTGACTTGCATGTTCCTTCCCGGTTTAAGAAAAAAAATAAAAATGACTGAACACAATCACTTTTTTGAACACAATCACGCTCTTATAACTTTTATGGATAAAATTTTATGGCAAGTAATAATATAAAAAATACAAAGTTATTAGAACGATGACCATATTTTATGGTGATGCAATAGTTGTAGTGGTGATAAAGGTTGGGGT
>CAXHTJ010001277.1:0-70910 GCA_964019445.1 Populus tremula | reverse complement strand
AATTTACATGGTGATTAATGTTGAATAGGAATTCCGCCGGAACAACAGAGGTTGATTTTTGCTGGAAAGCAACTTGAAGATAGCCGTACCTTAGCTAGTTACGATATCCAGAAAGGTTTGTTTCTCATGTTCGTCAGAAAAATGCGAAGGGCTTCTGGTTTTTTGCAGTGATATATTTGTGAAAGGTTTTATTGATTTATCGTGGCTGGTGTTGTTGTTGTAGAATCCACACTTCATCTAGTCTTGAGGCTCAGGGGAGGAAAAGGAGCTCCGAGCATGAAAATTGAGCCTCCCTGAGGGAACTAGCTCGTAAATTCAATCAATACAAGCTGATTTGCCGCAGGTACACCTTCTTAACTGATTAATTAATGAACTCTTAGCTAGGGGGCATACACATGATATATTGACAAATTCTTGATTTAGAAAGTTAATATCAAGGATGGTCATGTAGATTTTGTTTCATAGCCGGTTGAGATGCATTCCAAGAGTATAATCATCCCTTTTAAGATCACATTAACAGCTTATTTAAGCTAAACTCTCGGGATTAATTAAGGATCAAGAAAGTAATCCAACATGGACAGACTTGTGATCTAGCAAACCAGTACTGATTGCTTTTTAGCTTACTGTTTTGGCTTGCTAGATGTTATTCTCGTCTGCCTCCCAGAGCTAAGAACTGCAGGAAGAAGAAGTGTGGCCATAGCAATGAGGTTATGATCAATTGTTTTTGCTTGATTTTCCATTATTTTCTTCTTTTGATTTCATTGTGCTGTCAGGACATGCTCTGATATCTTGTATTTTCTCCTTGCAGCTGAGGCCTAAGAAGTTACCCCAGGGCTAAATAAATATGTTGTTTTGAAATTCAGGCCTTCTAGTTTCTACAGTAAAATGCCACAATCGAGATGCCTGCTTGCTGTTGAGCATTAATAACATTCAAACCTGTTATGGATTGAAATTTAGTTGTTTATCCATATGTACTTTTGCGATCTAGCTACATAAAAGTGGATTTAATTGAAAATATTTAGTACACATCGAGGACGAAATTGATGGACGCCAGGCAACTGGTGAACGGCAATATTCAAAATAAAAGGGTCTTTTTGCAATCAATTCAAGAAATAAAGGATTACCTTAACATTATGCAGCTTTAAGAAACCGGATCACTTTTTTCACTCTTACGAGTTTAACAACGGAAATAGAAAAAGGAGTGATCCGCTTTGCAAAATAAAAATGAGAAAACATGACGGATCAAAAATAACCAAAATAAGTGCAAAAGCGACAGCAGAAAGACCACTTGAAAGTCTTCTGGGATAACTTCAAATCAGTCCCATTCCACAGCCTCTTTCTCAATTAAGTCCTCAACGCTCCGTTGATCATCAACACATTCCTAAAATTATTCATACTCTTACACTTGTTGTCTTTATGAGCTGGTAACACTTTTTTTACAATTTATTTTTTTTCTTTTCCGAAATTAAACTTTAACCAGAAAGAGTTTTAATGGAGTTTAATTATTTTATTTTTTAATATGATTAAATTTCAAACCTGGGATCCAGGGTTAACTTTCTGGGTTGAGCAGAGTGTAGCAATTATGACCTAATTGACAATTTGCCTGGGCATATATGCAAACAGAAGGGCAGATCGGGGATTGTATTTGATAAAAATACATACTAGGGCCCTAACGGATAAAAAGGGTGTCTTCTGGGGACTAATATGAGCCTACCCCACCTTTCTAAGACTCCCAAATCTATTCGGGAATAAATCCCCTTCCCCTTTCAATGCAAACCCTAAAAAGTACACAATTTCTCCAGCTATAAATATAGTAATATACTTTCTCACTCTCTCTCTATCTCCTTCGCGAATCTTCTCTGATCCATCAAATTCACTCTATCTTCTCTCTCTCTCCAATTACCGCAATTCGCTACTTGCGATTCCCAATCTCACAGCCAAAGAGTTACGGTTTTTGAAGCTGCCTGTTACCGAACTGGAAAGGAGCCGTCGTGGAGAAGACGAGAAGGAGAAGCAGACGGGTTGTTGTAAAATTACGGTTTCGCCCCTGTGATCTCGAAGAGCACAGATAAAAACGAATTCTGGATCCATGCCAAAGGTCTGTTCAAGCAGAAGTTCTAGCTTTTTGATTGCTTAGCTTGCCAACATTAGGGTTTTGTGATTTTGTTTCAAATTACAACTCTTCCATTCCTTCTTGCTGTAATGCGATTAGGTCAGCGAATGTAGAGAAAATCCATCGACTTAGCGTAGTATTAGCGGCGGTGAGACTTGACCGGGTGAAAATTCTGGTTTATAGGGTAATTAATGTGGCTCTTTGTAATTTTCTGTGTTACCAGAGCGGAGTTGGTATTAGTAAGTGGAGTGTCCGTAACAGTAGCTGTCCCATAGGTGCATTGATTGATTGATGAGGTGTTGATTTACGCGTGCCTTCTGTGCGCTACTCGTCGAGCTTGGTAGTGGTCAACAGTTTCGAAATCTTTAGATATTCTTGAAAGGAAGGGGAAAAGATTGGTCGTTCGATAATCGTATATGGAGGAGAGGTTTGTGGAGCTGAATATGATCTGGTGTGGTATACTGGGATAGAGGATACTGTGTTTTCATTAAAATGGAGGGAGAACGTTGCCTTGCATAGTGCATCAGCTCTTTTTCTTTTCTTTTTTTCCTTTTCTTTTTGTGGGTTTGTTGAGTGTTGACTAGGGGTGTTTTTATAGTCCAGTTTGGCTGGCAATTTAATTGTGCTACACATGAGCAGTATAACCAAAAAATTGTCTAATCAATTAGCTCATCATTTTCGAAAAGCTCTGGGAGCTTGTTTCTGATGGGTAGTTGTTGAGGTTGTATCATAACTCTGACAAAGGTATCACTAGTTGGATGGGTTCCCTAATATAAGGGGCTGTTTAGTGAAATTCTCGTCCTATGAATCAAATGTGATTTTTAAGCTGCTAAGTCTCCTTGTTGCATGTTCGAATTTTTCCCAATGTTTTGTATGGTGTTTGGAAGGATGGTCATTATAGATTCCCTTGTTTCCCTGAGGTTTAAATGATTCCACCAATGTTTACCTTTTCTGTTGATTATAGAATATCCATTGACCCCTTCAAAGTATAGTGGCCTTAGAAAAGATAGTGAATTGATGTGTAAATATAATGTGCTATAAAATGAAGGAAATAAGCATTGAATGCCCACTTGTTTGTTCAGATGTTGCCTATAGCATGAATTTTTTATGAGTCATGCTATACGTGACACTTGGTGTGGTCATTTGTTTAGTCTATCTTCAGCAGCATTTTTGTTTTCAAATATCTTGTTCTGTAGATACTTGGATTACAGTATAAATTGACAAGTAGCTACTTGATGCATTCTTTGTTTATATGCTGAAATGCTTTTTTAAAGGCATTTGATAGTTATGAAGCATTTTTCTCTTGTGATAAATAACGTGCAGTTGGTGGTTCACCTTCTCATTAATCATTGACCCATGGATCCAGAAAGCAAGAAGTTTGGAAGAGGTAAGAATTAGTTTTAAATATTTTGGCTCGTTGCCCCTTACCCCTATCCTCTCTTGATTTTAATGGTTGATGGGCGTTGTGTCCTAGGGTTATCATCATTACTCATTTTAAATCATTCCATAGCTGGGTCATTCTATCTGAACATGGAGATGTAGGTATCTCGTATTGATGTTAGAACCTGATGTTACAAATATTTCTGAGGCCAAGTATATTTTTTTTGCTCTCCTCCCAACCAAACCAAAATGTTATTATATACTTATACCAGAGCTAACATGGAGATGGAGGTATCTTGTATTGATGTAACAGCCTGATGTTACAAATATTTTTGAGGCCAAGTATAATTGTTTTTTGCTCTCCTCCCAACCAAACCAAAATGTTATTATATACTTATACCAGAGCTGAAACGATATCTCCATTTCTATCATCTACCACATCATCCAAAAGAAAGTTAAGATCAGCAGTCCTGTACTGTAACTGTGAGAAGTAAAGAGAATATGGTTGGAGGTTCATGTGGGGAGTGAAAATTGCTGTAAATCTTATCCAAGAGCATATTATGTAAACAAATATATAAGACTAAAAGATTGTCGGTAGAATTGATTATTAGGTCTATAACCATAAATTAAGTATATTTGGCCAAAAACGGAGAATGATTATTAAAATATTCATGGGCACTTCTGAAATTCTCCATTTAGAAACATCAAATATAAAACATCTTCCAAAACGGTTTAAATTATTTAGGAGGGATGAAAAAACTAGTAATTTTTTTAGCAATGTGCCTTATTGATCACTGACTTGGTAATGGCTCATCTCTTAATCATCTTCGTATAAATTCATTCATGTGATTGTATGTAACGCTTGCATATGCAACTGAGCTTTATCTCTACCCCCCTGTTTTTATGAATCAAGAAAAAAACCCATCTTACCCCCATTCAGACTTGTGCATTCAGTTGACCTGCTCAATTTATCATTTCTAAATATCTGATAAGGGAAACACCAGATGTCAAGCTGTATTTATTTATTCAAAGCAATGCAAGTATTTTTTTTCCCCTAATGTCATTTAAATACAATAAACATCCTTCATCCACTTGAAGAAGGGAAAGGGACAAGAAGGTATTCATGAAGAAGGAGCTCAGAATGTGAAATGAATATATAAGTGAAGCTTGGAGAAAAAAAATTGAGGTTTGCCTGATATTTTGTTGCATACACTGATGAGATGGTGCCCTTTTGAAACTTCAGGACCAAGAGAGCTGACTGGTGCCGTTGATCTTATAAGTCACTTCAAATTGTTGCCCCACCATGAATTTTTCTGCAAGAGGTCACTTCCTTTGTCAATTGCAGACACACATTATCTTCACAATGTGGTGGGAGACACTGAAATAAGAAAAGGAGAAGGGATGCAACTGGATCAGCTTATCCAGAATACCTCCAGAGATAGTAATGCACACATAGAGCCCTTTGACCTAGATGTACTTAGGGAGGCCTTCCAACTGAAGGAAACTACTCCTATAGATTTGCCTTCTGTAAGAAATCTATCTTGCCTTGAATTTTGTGGGTTTATCAGTCACTTTAGTTTAGCGTTGCAAAATTGTAATTGGCTCATAACACCAATGTATTTTGACATTTAGTGCTATTTTGTTTGGTGTCCCAATGTATTTTTGTTTATTTATTTATTTTTCCCATCTTCTTCAGGCAGAGAAGGGGACTCCTACCATAGCCGGGAAATCAAAAGTTGAGTCCAAGGACAAGGATAGGAAGCATAAAAAACACAAAGATAGAGATAAGGAGAAGGAAAAGGAGAAGGAGAAGGAGCACAAGAAACGTAAACACCGTCATAAAGATAAAGATCGAAGTAAAGACAAAGACAAGGAGAAGAAGAAGGATAGAAGTGGACATCATGATTCTGGTGCTGACCATTCCAAAAAACACCACGATAAGGTTAGAACTTACTACTTGCTTGCAGCTACTGCTTGAACATGACGTGGCCTATAAAATTGTAGTTAAATTTATAGACTAAGTTACTTTTGTATGTTGTTTGACATCTATAGTAAACAGTTCAACTTCCTATGTGCACAATAACTCAAATCTCTATTTCAATAAATGTCACATTCACCGTTGAGAATTAAAAACTAGTAAATTTGCTGATGGCTAGGAATGAACTGCAGTGATTGGTGATTTTGACATTAAATGTCTTATGCTCAATGTCATTGCCAATGTGGACTTTGTTGTTGTATGATTTCAGAAAAGGAAGCATGATGGAGATGAAGATCTCAATGATGTGCACAAGCACAAAAAAAGTAAGGTAATGTATATTTGTTTGAAGTAATGGTGATTTTGCAGTATGTCCAGTCTCATCTCTCTCATTTTTGTTATGAATTACTTGGCTGCTTTTCATTTCTTAGTCCCCCGTTCTCCTTAAATAAGCTCTCTGTTTTGTATTTTATTCTCTTGCAGCATAAGAGTTCAAAGATTGATGAAATTGGTGTGATAAAGGTAGCAGGCTGAAACAGTTGCGTACTATAGTTCATTTTTGTTTGAAGTGGTTGTTGTTGACAGTTTGGAAGGGGTTTTGACTTGAAGTTGTCCATTGTTTTGAGGTAGATACTTTATCAGAATATGATTTATATCCTTCTTTTGATTTGACGTATGAAAACTAATTTTGTGAATGTGTACCCACCAAACTCCAGAGACTCCTCCAAAATAAACAAGTAACAGATTTATGTTGAATCATTCCAAGCTGATTTAAAGCATTCCTCTTTGAAAGAAAAAAGGAAGTTCTCCTTGGGCATAATCTAAAAAGTATTGTGCATAAATAATAACCATGGATGATTTCTTGTGAGTTACCCAAACAAAGTAGTCTCTCATCCTCAACAGTGTGCATGCTCTTTCATCTCCAGAGCATTACCATGTCGTTTAGTACCATCAATTATGTGATATAAGTATAGCGGTGATAATCACTTTTATTATTTTTCATCTTTACCATTAAGGTGTTTCTTACGTTTCGTTCTCATTCTTATGCAGGGTAGGTTTTGAACTGGCTGAAAATGTGAAGATGGTGAATTCACCAGACAAGAACATTTGCATGCCAGGTTGAGATTTGCTGAAATGGAACTTTGTATCATAACAATGGTCTAGTATAGTTGCTGGTAATAGGGAAAGCTTCCCTTAGTTCTTATGGTGCATTGGATATTTCCTCGTGTACACATTATTGTAATCATTTATCCATTTTAGGGTAGTCCAAAGCTTAGTTCTGTAACCAGTTTCGTGTAGAATTTCCTGCTTTGAGCTGTAGGAAGAACACGCTTGAGGATAGAGATTGTGTATATTGATTAATTCCTTTCTTCCCCCGTGTTTTGTGGCAACAATTGACATGCTTCTTAGGTAACCAATAGGATCTTAACGGGGCTAGGGTTTTTGCATGCTGTCTTAAATGTTCTCTTCATTCGGGGCGAAATTCGTGTAACCGAACTGCAGAACTAGGGGAGATCATAGTTAGGAAACTGTGGAAATTTTTGTTAGTGCTGATGATTCGTTTTGAGGTCAACTAGGGAATGATACTATCTTGTAATATATACGAGCAAAATGGGACTGAGTGGGAATTCAAAGCTCTTAATGATCACAGAATAATTTCGGGACTGAAACACATTGATGATTGATTGGTGTGAGCTGTTTGTATCCTAGCAAATCCATAAAATGTACGGCTTATAGTAATGTTATCTATTCAGATAGTAATTTGATTTTCACCTTGTTTTCTGATTTTTTTGAGAGCAAAACTCAAGACTTGTAACTGTTGTTGGTGGCTTTGCTTCTTTTTATTGTTAGACTTGAGCATTACCCCTCTCTAACCTTAGCCACTTGAAAGCTGAAGGGAGTCGAAGAATAAGAACATGTAACTGTTTGCGTTAAAACTCCATTTATTATAGTTTATATTCTATTATTTATAAAATTAATCTCACATTATTTAATGAAAAATATTAATTTATGTAATGCTTTATTTGTGAAAAATACATAGAAAGAATGCATCAGACCACACGTCGTGCTCCTGTGCAAAGGTATTTACTATTATCATGCAGAAACCCGAACACATCTGCAGCTACTCTTCCATTTTTCTAGCAAAGCATGGACGGGAGCTTGTGTTTTCCAACAGCTTGGTCATCTTCTCAGAAGCTTCTGCCCGCTGTATTTTCAACTCTCCATTCCTGCTGTAATTCTTCTTCCAACATCTTCTTCTCTGCCACCTTCAGATCTGAATCGAAGACGCTTTGCTGATATTCAAGAACCATACTCTGAATTTCAATCATTCCAGCCTCTCTGATTTCTAAGAGAGTTTCCTTCTCATGGGTTACAGCCTGAAGTGCAAGTTCCATTTCCTCCACAGATTTGGATCCCTTCTGTATATCTGTTTGTACAACTTGCATTTCACTCTCTATCTTACCCAACTTTTTACTCAAAACATCAAATTCTTTCTTTATAAGACCAAGATTTTCTCGGGACAACTTCATTTCATTTTGTATCTTGGTTTTCTCTTCCTCGGACTTCAATAACTCTGTAGCTTTACCGCCTAATTGCCAATTTCTCTGTGAGATGTCTACATTCTCAAAGTTATCTATGGGAAAAAGGACCTTTTCACTCTCCTGTCTCTGATTCTCCTCCATAAGTTTGGATTTCAGAACTGCCAGTACGTTCTTCAATTCAATTTCAGATTGTTGAATCCTTCCCATGGTGGCCTCAGATTCTTCCTTGCAAACTTGAAGGCGAGCCAGCTCTTCTTTCTTTTTCTCGAGATAAGACGTTGAAGCATTTACCCTTGCCTTTGCTCTGTGTTCTCGCTGTTCAAAGTAAGCAATTGATGAAGCAAAACTTGACACGGAATATCTCAGTGCTGATAACTTCTTATCTACAAGAGCTCTTTTCTCTTGCATTTCAGAGGAAAGTAGCTCAAGGGATCGAAACTCTTCCTGTTTTATCTGAAGCCCTTCTTCTGTTACTTCAATTTCTCTCAGAACTTTATCAAGCTCAACGAAAGCTTGCTCCGCATTCAATGGAGATGCAGGAGACGGAAGACATTTCTCTCCATCAACTTCCATTAGTTTCTCTCCAACTCTGTTCTGTTCATCAGAAGAAAGCATTCTTCTCAGTTCATCCCTCTCATGCATAGCTATCTCATACAAACTCATCAGCTTTTCATTTTCTTCATGCGTTTCCATAAGCTGCTGCTCTAGGTTCTCAACTGTTTTAATCTCCCTCTCCCTAGCATTGGCAAGTTCCATGCCATTTTGTTCACTCTCATCATCATTCACGTTCTTGTAGTTACTTTTTGAAGCTGCCCGTTCATACATTTCAATGAGACTATTTTTTTCCTCAATCAAAGCTTTTAGTTTTGACTGTAGCTCCTTGTTTGCCTCAATAAATGTTTCAAGCCTCAACTGCAGCTCATTATTCTCCGTAGACATGTAATAGCTTTTTCATGAGCTTCAGCTTCTTGTTGACTTGCTGCGGCAATGGCATCAACCATTGTTTTGAGCTCCACACTGACAACTGGTGCATCAGTTGATAAAGGAAGCTCAAGTTGCTCTGTTTTCTCGTTTGTGGCTCTAAAAAATCTCTCTTCTTCAAGTTTCATCATGAGATCATTGACATGCCTACAAAATAATCCGGTCAGGCAGACAGCATTGCAAAACAGTACAGTACATTCGCGCATACACACACTACTTATTAGGTATTTGAGTTTATAAACGTACATTCATCATCAGCTGTGTAATCACGCTAGAGGTAAAAGTAACCAAACTTGTTCATTGAAGAATTAAATCAATTGACAGTTTGAAAATTTTATCAAGTGAAAGAATTAAGAGTCAATCATTACCTTTCTAGTCTCTCGTTCTCTTCAAAACAGAAATCCAACTTCTTATGGAGCAAGTCAATTTCGGCCTGGTTTTGAATAACCTATAATACATAAATAAAAAATCTGTCACGTGTACCTTGTATCAAATGAAAGCCGCATAAAAGTTTGAGAACAAGAAGCAGAGTGGCGGACCTGTATGCGAAGGAATTCGTTCTCCTTATTAATTGAAGATTGACAAGGTGATCTTGGTTCCTGTGTCAACAATAGTTATTTATATCCATAAAGCCTTTGGTGCTAAACCATGCATGAGTAATACAAACACCAAAGCATACATAGTTCGTAAGATAATTCAAAAACATACACCAAGCACTTGCCATTATAATATGATTATCTAGAAACAAAATTGTAATTTCAAACTGAATCATTCTAAAATCAGGAGGCAGAATTTCTGCTTTTCTTTCTCTTTGATTTTTTGGTAAAGATGATGGTGGATCCAAGCAAGAATTCCTCAACAAAACTATCGTTGTCGCATTCCAGGATGGAAAAAATGCAAAATTCTGAAATCTACAGTGGTGAATACAATATTCTCTGAATATCATATTACAACGTCATTCATTTTGTGCTACAGGATGGCTGCAAAAGAGAAATAACATCTAGGAACTTCCTGATGCCTACGCCTGTGCACATGCCCCTCTTGTTGTGAAATCAAATTTAAGTATCAAGCAGTCAAACTACTAATTATGCAAGCAGTTAACCTGAAGTTGAAGTTTGAAATATAATTATCTCTACAATGAATAAATAGAAATGCAACTACTGAAATCGTACTATTTAAAAAAGTTTTGAGGTGAAAACCAAACAAAGAACTCTTGCAACAATGAAGAAGAAACTAGCACCATCGTCACCAGACTTTCATGAAAGAGTACAACCCATTAGCTTATTTTACATCCCATCTCAATAAATGTAATCAAAACTGATACGCTAAGAGTAAAATATATATGCCAAAGTGGTTGCACTGTTGTGAAAAATGCTTTGGAAGATACATCTGCTTGAATTGTACCTGACTCAAAATTGGTGGATCATCACGTACTGCTGTTGTCTCCATGTCTAAGCTAGTTTTCTGTAGTCGAAAGAAATTAAAAAACTCACAGTTAATGAGGGGAAAAAAAATTCTAAATGTAGCCATGCATTTTCAAAGTTCACAGTAAAGCTTTTGAAGAACCTGAACTGCCAAGGAATCTGATTCATGCATAAGTTTCCAATCCAGTGCTTCTAGTAACTGCAGATACAATCAGAAGATGTTTTAGAAAGGATAATTTGACTGAAAACAACTTAAAACATGTTTAGACATTGTTTCCTCTACCTTATTCTGTAAGACCATGATTTGTTCATTCATCATCACCCTTCACCTTCCTCACAAAATGACTTTAATCTGTGAAGTATAGCCAAAATAAGTATCCCCATTTAACGGGAAATGATTTCAGAATATATCTTGGACATAAAAATATTACTTGAAATCTGTTCTTTGCAATCAAAAAGCTATAAAAAGAATATTCATGGCCCAATCAGGTGCTTTCCTGTTTTATCAGGTTCAGTTTGTTGGAAATTACTGTTTATTGCTAGCAGAGATGTTTGACCTTGGTTTTAGTAGCTAATATTATTAACTTTTGTAGCCTAATTTTGACATAAATCTACATCCAGCTCGAATTCATTGAATTGACAACCAATGTATATGTATCGAGACCAATATGATTTGCCACTTCACTGAGAAAGAGAGTTAAAGAGGCTGAAAAAGACATGCCTTCTAATTTCTTCCTTTAGACGCAAATTTTCTGTGGCAAATCTTGTGACTTCTTGGTTGCGATCAACCTGGGTTCGTAAAACTTCAATTTGCTTCAGATGCTCCTCCTTTTCTTTCAACAAGTGTGTTTCAGCTGAAATCTTTCCAGCAGAAACTGCCTCTAGCCTCTTAACTCCTGCCTCTCGGAATCGTAGTATCATTTTTAAGCTTTTTATCTCATCCTCTCTCTGTTTGGTCTAGTGCATTCCAAAAAAAAAAATCAGAAAAAATTTCAGATCATTAATTAAATCCAAGCAATATGTTTCGCACATACCAGTTGCATAACTGCTTGATTTTCAGCTGTCAATGCCTTCAAAGCTATGTCCTTATCCTTTTCTCTTCTAAAAGCCCCGACAAGGGCAACTTCATAATCTTTAATCTATAAAAGTACAGCACAAAAAAATTTAGCTGAGAGTCTTTCAACAATTCTGTGTTAAATAGTCAAGGTTAAGAACAAGCGACGGGTACCTGAGACATCCTATTTTCAGACATAAGCGGACTAGATGATCCATGAAACCCTTCCCGCTTAAAACTTCCAGGAGATCCGAGAAAGCTTAAGGATGAAGTATCACTATCTAGATTTTCAGCTCCCTCGTTGACTAAACTACGCAGTCGGGACACTTCTTTCTGAAAGTATATGAACACAGACGCAATCATAAGCAGTCAAGACGGAAAACCTAACCTTGTCGCTTTCCTTGGAACAATATTGAGTTATTTTAGGTAGATAAATGTTACTAAAACAATATACAGTTTTATTTTAGCTTTGAAATAAGGAAGGCCTCATAAGATGAGGGAATCTCATTTGAGCACAATACCTTAAGTTGTTGAATTTGCAGGCGCATCACAATAACGTCTCCTGATGCATCTTCGTTAACAATTGCCTAGAGGAAAAGTAAAGCAGTGACTTTCTGTGTGCATAGCAATGACTGACATTAAGAACTTACAATGTATCAATAATGTTTTGGAAAGCCCCGCCAATCACCTTTAATTGGGACTTTTTTTACTATAAGGGAAAGAAAAGGATGTGCCAAATTTTAATCTTTTACAATAGCATCAATTACAGAAGGCTAAGCTTTGCTATTTTATGACTGCTGATAACCGGTATAGATTATATATAAACTTAAAAGCAAGATCACATACATTATTTTTATGAATTTTGCTCGTTGTGCAAACTTCAATGTGCTTAATGTCTCCAAAGAGCAACTGCAAGGGACCCAAAAAAAATGTTATACCAAAATGTGAACACCCACATACCAATATGCCATGCTTGTTAAAATTTATTTTTAAGTTTGCACGAGTAGCCAAGCAAGAACTTAAGAGAAACTGTTATGGAGAACAAGATAGCAACTAACCAAAGAGATGGACTGATATTTGCAATTATGATGGTTTTTGAATTTCCTCCCAAAGAATCCTAAAAAAAATTGATTAGATAGAAGTGCATATATTAGCAATTCATATCATGATAAAGGAAATTAAAACTTAATAGTCAAGACATTTAATGCAAAATTATATTCCAAAATGATAGAACTTTATCTCTTCAAAAAAAATATTAAAAACTCTTCAACTACATCACAATCTTCTGTAGGCCATAGCAGAGAGATTCTCTAATTCAGTCTATACTTTCAATGCTTCTACTACTTTCAAAGACTGTCATCATCACTTATGCTTGGCAACCCAAGAATCTTACGATAATTAAGGTCACCATGCTTCCTAAACTCAATGTAGTTGGATAACTACAGTCCATCCAACCACCCCTTATTCTTGAAGGTAGAAATTAATTAGGATGGAAGGAGGAGGAATGCTTCCACACAGAGGGCTCGCACAAAAATTAACTAAAAGTTACAAGAAAGCAGGAATTATACTTTGATTCATGCCCACAAAATTCAAAAGGAACTTTTGCTCTAGCCGAAAACAAAATATAAAAACTCTATTAAATATATTCCAGATAGACATTTTGTTGTTGTGTATGAGATTGGTAGGATATATTTCTGATATTTCAAATTCAAGAATTAAACATATTCTATTTTAAAAAGTATACCTGAAGCAAAAACGTGAGCTTCGAATCCCGATAAGGAACATGATGTGACTTGCCATTTGATACACTTACGAGGTTCATAATAACAAGTCTGCAAATATCAAAACCATCTAAATGAAATTAACAGTTGACTTGAATTCATACTTTGACTTCACATATAAAATAAGTATTTAAATAGTTTTTTATAAACAAATTAAGAATAAGTTGGAGACCGCACCCCAATGTCGAAAGTGACTTGTTAATATTGGTAGCTTCCTTGAGACGTTCACCTTCAGCACCTGAACTCTTTTGCCTGTGATGATAAACACAAGGATAACAAAACTTAGATTGGAAGTTTTACTAATTAACTTCTTCAATAAAATTATTTTTCCATTCCACATCACAGCACCTCTCAGATCCTGCTAAATCAACAAGATTAAGCCGAGCAAACCGATGGTGAGTTACGCCTTGGGATTCCCACTGATAACAAACCACCAATTAGAATTGCATATCAAACCAGCCCAATTAACAGTATTCAGAATCACTTATTTTCTTTCATACTTAAAACCAAATGTCTTTAAGAAATGAGATAAGGAAGGCATTCAGAATATGTTGCTTTTCAAGAATAAATGCAAATGAAGACTCTTGTATGATTTCTTTTCAATTATTATTATTTTTTATTTTATTTTTGAGAAAATCGACTAACCTTACTTTCAATGATGCATGTAAATACACTATGAGAACGACTACTTGCACGATTCATATTTGTGGCAGCTACTTTTCTATTTGCTGCACCCTGAAAAAACAGTACACAATACTCGGTTAAGTAAAATTTTGAGGAAATAAAAGAAATAAGTATCCATGTAAATGTACAAGTTGGGATTTAATCTAAGAAAGAATTCTTCTTTCAAGTAAACTTTTTGTATCATTGACTTTTCCCAATCTTCCAACAAGAGTTTTATACTTAGGACACTGTAGTTCTTGCTTCATATTACACAATTTTTAGAAGCTTTGTGCTTGATCTGATAATCAGAAACAGTTGGAGATTTCAAAACAGAATACTGATTGAAAATTTATTTCTCACAGTAAGCTTGCTTCGAAGAGCACATACATAGTGTTGAGGCAATTTGTATACCTGAATAAGTTGATGAAGCACATCTCGAGCACTTGCAACTTCTATCTCCTTGAGATTCTCCACATAAATCCCTTTCTTCACATCTTCTCTTATCTGTAATAATAATGTAAACCGAATATTCTTAATTTCACCAAAATGCTCAATTAAAGAAAAGTAAAAGGAGTGCAACTTCAGATACACGCACATGGTTTAATACAGCTCAAAAGAAAACTAATATGAAGAGAGTTGTCAATGGTGTAAACATATAAAAAAAATTGAGGGTTTTAGAGCTCTTTCATTGCAGAGTTCTTTTCCAAATTGCAAATTGCTTTTTTTAATGCAATCAAGAAAAAAACAAATCAATTGAAGAAATGCAGACTTCAAGAAGTAACCTATACCTGCAAGTTGGTAGATGACGGATCCAGGAGATCAAGAATCTGTTCGTTGTATATTTCCAAGAAAGAGCATTTACAGGTAAATTTTATATTTTCATCTTTACGAACCTCTTTTTCCTGATACAAATGATCAATTAAAAACCACAATTATATTCCTTTCACAGAAACTGAAAAAAGTTAATGCACTGATGTATATTCAGCAACCCTAAAAATAGAAAGCTAATTTCTACTTTCAGCCTTTGGCCATCGGTTTGAATATGAATTCTGTGAATGTGGAAGGAAAAAAGGCCTGCAGCAAACCTCCGCCGCTTAGCGAACAAAAAGATACCAGATATGCACACAATAAACATAAGTCTATGAAATCTTAGAATCAGTTAAATCCAACTCATGATAAAAACAAAGGAAGGGGAGAAAGCACAGATCTTCTTTTATGACCGTGCAATTGGGCTCATCTTTTCAAGATTAGCTAAATAGTAGTACATGAAAACTAATGCTTTGGAAATAGTTTGGGAATAGCTCACTCATATCCAAAAAACAAAAATTAAACATATTCATGGCCAGCTTGATGTCCAAGAGGAAAATAAAAAACCTTCTGGATTCTTGAGAACAAATACTCAAACACCCTAGGTGTCATTCCACAATTAACACTATGTCTTCGAGTCCCTCCCTCGATGTCTCCAAGCATTGTATGAGTCTTTCCACTTCCCGTCTGCATATATACACAATAGATTGTGTATTAACGAATGTTAAAGTCATTTTAGCTAAAAAAAACAAAATCTATAAGCCCTTCACAGCATTTTCATTCCAATCAATCTATCTCAAATACTGAAAACTAGACTAGCACATTAAAATTAAAACCCTTAGCAAAATCTCACTTGGCCATATGCAAACATGCAGCTGTTGTAGCCTCCCATACAATTGTCCACCATCGGCAATCCAGCCATTTTGAACATTTTTTCCTGTTACACCACATTAATCAAATTAACCATGCCAATTAAGACTCTACCCCAAAAAAATCCAAACCCATTTTCGTTTCAGAGAAAAAAGAAAGAAAGAGGTGGATACCTGGCTAACAGTTTCATCCGCAACAAGATCGAAAGTAAACCGTGACTCGGGATGCCCGGTCCAAGTAATTGTCTGACAACTTTCTTGCCTAACGCACTTGCCATGCCCTTGAACAGATATTTCTGAACTGCTTAAAGGTCTTAATCTTATAATAACCTAAAAAAATTAATCAAATAACAATAAATTAAACAAGATTGTAGCTTAATTGAATAGCAAAGCCACTTAATTTAAAGCTTGAATGACATCAAATTGTGATATTTCTGACTAAATCAACACTTTTTGAAAATCCAGGAACCAAAATGACAAGCAAAAGCAAACCTGAACAAATTCAAAAAAAAAAAAAAATAACAACCCATATCACAAGCATAACCTTAATTTAAGCTTAATTAGGCTCAAAATATGATATTTGGACTAAATCATTACTTTTTTAAAATCAAGGAACAAAATGAAAAGAAAAGGGCTAACCTGCACGTTATGTTCCTTCCAGAATGAAGGATCCTCGGAGAACTCAAAGCTCTGAGCATGCCGCGGCACCGACACCACTGATCCTGTAACGCCACCGTTGTTGTCCTCCTCCCAGTCATCAATCCTCCGGGCTGCTGACATGGCAACCAAGGATTGGTTGGAAGCAAGGTTATGATCTCGAGAGACGGATTTCAGTAGATCTGGAGTGCTCGGCACAGATTCCGAGACGGACCGGTCATGAAACCCGAACCGGCTCTTAATCGCGCTCGCCGTGTCAGATAGGAAAGGCATTTTAAGTTGGTTGGAAAATCTAGGGCAAGAGTTAGGGGTGAAAGGGGTGTTTGGGAGGTGAGAAAATTCGATGAGAAACGAGAAGAAAAGAGAGTGTTTCTTTCTTTCTTCTTTCCTTCCTTCCCTCCTTTCTTTCTTTGTTTTTTGTCTTTTTGAAAATGAATTTTTGAGGGAAAATGAGGATTCGGGGTGGGAGTGATCAGACGGTGGAGATAGGTTTAGATGAGCGGTTAGGATGGTTTGGATTTGAATTCTGGAGACCGTTTGAGTTTTGAAGAGGTGGATTTTTGTAGGAGAATGAAAATACTGGAAAGTCCCTGTCTCTAACGGTAAGATGATGGACATATGTTATTACTAGGATGTTGTTTTTTAAAATATTTTTTATATTAAAATAATATTATATTTTTATTTTTTTTAAATTATTTTTTAGATTATTGCATCAAAACGATTCAAAATATATTAAAATTTTTATTTTTTAATAAAAACAATTTATTTTTTTCAAAAACACGGAAATAACCGTGTTTTTAAATACTTACTAAATCTATTTATTAGGATATAATTATGATGGTTGTCTAAATTAGGATTTATAATTTGTGTTTATTTTTTATGTTTTGATATCAAATATTTAGATAATGTTAATATTCTAATTTCTCATCCAGTTTCATTATGATAATTATTTATAAATAAAATTTTTTTATAATATGTAAAATGATCATGTTTATTTTTTTATGAAGAGATATAGTACAATTATAAGGCTATTTATAATACAACAGTAATTTTATCAAAGAAATATAGATTCCTATTAAGAGTAATACATGATGTTATTTTTTATTTTTCTAACCTCAATTTTTTATTTAAATTGTATTGTATGGGATAACATGTAAAAGTTTAAAGTTTAATTGGGTAACGATTTAAATTGTATTGTTAATATAAAGAAATTATTAGATAAATTTAGTTCATCAAATTATATGTAATTTACATAAATAGATAATTTATATTATTTTTTATATTTGCTGTCCCATTCTCTGCAATGTCCCTTATTTTCCCGTCTGCTCTCTTTCTTATATTTGTGTTTTGTACATCAGGTCGAAGAGTGTGTTTGTATTAATGTAATGATTATGGTTTGAAAAAAAATGAGTTATAAAAAAAATTAGTTGAAGCTGGTTTAGAAAAATATTTATTTAGTTAAAATCATGGTTAAAAATTGAGGTTGAATAAAAAGTAGTTTAATGTATTTAGTTAAAAGAATGTTTTAATTTAAATATTGTAGATTTAACAACTGTTATTACATCATGCAATAAATAATATTGATATCAAATATTTTTTATTGTTCCATTAAATTATGTGCAATTTCATCACGTACGAAATCTATCCAACAAGGACTATATTTTCCATAGTTTCTTAAGTGCGCAACAACATCAGGTAAAATATCATCAAGAACAAAATTGAGATTGCGATCAAATTCTGTAAATGCTACGTCATCAAGCGATCTCCTTCTAATTTTTGAATAAAACACAATTAAAAATAAAAATAAAAATTGAATTTTTTTTTAACTGGGTCGGACCCAGTAAGAACAAAATTATGATTGCGATCAAATTCTGCAAATGCTACATCATCAAGCGATCTCCTTCTAATTTTTCAAATAAAACACAATTTAAAAAAATAATTTTTTTTACTGGGTCGAACCCGATTCAATGTATTTAGCTTTGGACGGGACTCGGTCTGACAGGAAACACTCCACTGTTCACGTGAACAGTGGAGTTGCACTCTTCACTTAACAAAAACACAGCAAAAAACATGAAAAAATTACCTGTGCAAAACCTGCAGTGAACACATCAGATTTTATGGGTCCTATAAGTCAAAATGCAACTGCTAAAGATAACCAAATATTATGTTATTGAGTTTGACAAAAAAACACAACATCTAACGCAGAGCCAAACACTCTGAATTATTTATCTCAAGTTATTTATCTGAGATTGATTTTGCTCTTGCAGATTAACCGAATTTGGCAATGTCTTCTTCATTTAGGGATTCCTTGCTTTTTCTTGTCTTTTAGCACGTGTTTGGCATTGGGTTTTAAAAGGGGAGGTTTATTTTTTTTCTTTGATTTAAATTAATATTTTTTTGGTGTTTTTAAATCATTTCAATGCGCTGATATCAAAAAAAAAAATTTAAATAAAAAAAATATTATTTTAATACATCTATGAGTGCAAAATATTTTGAAAAGCAACAACAACTACTCTTTTAAATAGATTCGTTTTAAACTTTTTAGCGTGAGCGTAACTTGTGGACAAGGTAGTAGAAAGAAACATAAAATTTCAACGGGTAATAATTAACATTATTTAATTAACACTATTGATGGTTTTGTGTAAAATAACTATTTTATTAAAAAATTTAAGTTTTTAAATGAGGTTTTAAAATATAATTTACATTATTTTTTAATATATTTAAGTTTTTTTAAGTAAAACTTTTTGAACTTGAAACTTATATATACTCATATTATATTATGCTTAATATTTATCAAATAAATAGAGATAGTGAAATTCAAATTCATAATTGTTTATTTATCAATACTTTGATACCATATTAAAAAATCATCTTAATATAATAACTTAAACTTTTAAGTAAAATAAAAATAGAGTTTTAAAATATAATTTATATTAATTTTTAATATTAACTTGAAGAAACTTTCAAGAATCGCAGTTTTTTCCAGTGTTTTAAGACCCGGCCCGGCCCGACGGGTCGACCCGGGCCTGTGGCGGGGCCGTGTATAAGGAAAAAAAAGGCTGGGAATTGGTCCGGCCAAACCTGGATGAGACCCGAGTTAATTGTTTTTATATATTCTCATGCCTGAAACGACGTCGTTTTGGCCTTTACAATTAAAAGGCCAAAACGACAAGAGTAAAGAGATGAATCACGAGTGAATTGCAGAGTAGAGAACTGAGAAAAAAACCTAATTAATTTCAAGAATTTGTCAAACCCATTTCACTCTCAGTCGCGAAGAAGAGTAGATGAGCAGAATAATCTTGAATCCTTGATCGCCGTTTCTATTCTGAGCATAAGGTTATATGAGTTTTTAATTGTTTCTTTCTTCTTTCGCCTTTCGTTGTCCTTTGTTTAATCATCTTCCCTCTATCGAAATTGCAAGAGAGTATAACAGTGACATAAATTCTTCCCTCTGTTCAATCTGTTGACCCATCGGTTCTTCCCTTTGTTCCCTCTGTTGACCCATCGATTCTGCCCATCGGTTCTTCCCACAGGTATGTATCTCTGCTCTTTTATTTTTCTGTTCGATTGACCCATTAAGAATACATGTTCTTCCCACCGTATTATGATCCTTTGTTATTTGCTAGTTCTTTTAGTTCATTTTCGACAGTACTATCATGGATTAAGACTGGCTTTTCTAGATACAGAGACTTTTCATGTAATAGGGGATAAATTTCTGAAAAACCAGCAGCTCAATTGTAACTGATAGTAGGGGACTTCTATTCATGCTGGTAGACTGGAATTGATGTGTCAACTTCATTGATTATTGATAGAACAGGTAGTGCAATGCTAAGGGGAAACTATGATTGTCGGTTTACAAGTATATTTAACCTTTTCAAACCATAGAACCGCAATTTGGGTTTAAGCCATGAGAAAGAATTTAGCAATGCATTACGTACCTTGTCCTGTTGCTTCTATGACTGACCAACAAAAATGACATTTCTTAAAATTTATTAAGTCTTTGCTTGTAGTTCAGTGTTGTTTGTTGCTTCATTCCATTGTTTTAAGAATTAAGTTGCCTGCCTCTTGGAACAATAAATGGAATTTTGTTGTTTACAACAACAACAACAACAACAACAAGGAATTGCTTGTATTGGTAGGGCAAACATTATCACCCATGGTGGGAAACATGGTGTGAATGTATGGTTAAAATATTGATTTATATTTACTACAAGCACCATAGGTTCTTAACTATATATAGTGATTCCTAAATCTTGAAAGTAATAACCCTATCCAGAATCTTCCCTGGTGTTGTTTAATGGGAACAACGACAGTGAAATAAATTTTATTTCTTTGATTATGATAGTTATGTTCTTTTGCAATAACTTCTGTTTTAAAAACTTAAAAGTGGATTAATTTTTTGATACCATCTTGCCACCATCATATTATCATGTTGTGGATATAGTAGATTTGTGATTATTATCTTGATATGCTAATGGTAGAGGTGACTTGCAACTTCTGTTTTGAAAGAAAAGCTCTCATCCTTGGGCTAATCAGGAATTCTGGCAGACCATCAACTTCAAGCACAACTACAAGAGCATCACCTCAAGGGACAAGTGTGAACAATTTGTGTATGCTCTTAAGATATTTGGTCTGTATTTTGGATATTGAATTAAATTTATGTTGTTGGTTTATAATTTAAATTTGGTTTAAGTAAGTGTTGTATTATAATTAGTTATGTGTTTTTTTTTATAGGTTTTTTTGGGTTGACCCGGGTCAACCCACCTGACCCGTGACCTGAAGAGTCGACCGGGTCAATGACCGGGTCGGGTTTCAAAACTATGATTTTTTCTACCGGGTCACCCGATATATTAAGCTATGCCCACAACCATGACCTTGTTTAGGTCGGAAATATTTCACATCGTAGCAAGTTCTATCGTCAAGAAAATGTCTTAATTTGGAACGGTAAGGGTCACCCAGAGTACTATAATCGCCATAGAAGATTTCCATATGCTCGGAAGTAACTTGATTCTTGGAAAGATCGACTAGCATATTCTCCACTTCCCATTGGTGGGAAAGATCCATCTGGAGTACAAAAAGTTATTGACTGTTTATCTTGTTTATTTTGCAAGCTTAATCTCTAGAGAATCAAGAAAATGGCAGCATGACATGACCTCCATGAGTATGGCGTGGCTGCAGATGATTCCAGTCTTTTTATTTTTAAAATGTTTTTAAAAATATTAAATGTTTTTATTTTTTTATTTACTTCAAATTAATATATTTTAATGTTTTTAAATAATTTTGATGTGATGATGTCAGAAATAATTTTTTAAAAATAAAAAATATATATTATTTTAATATATTTAAACACGAATTTATTTTAAAAAACAATCATAATTATAATAAGTAGAATGCATGTTTTGCGATGAGGGGGAGATGTTGCGAATTGTGATGGAGCTCCCCTTAATGTCAGGGAGCTTTGCATAAGGTCTAGTTCCTTGGGCACTGGAGTGGCGACGGCATGAGTTGATTGGATCAAGAGAAGATGCGTGCAAGCCAAGCTCAAGAATTAGACCATCATGAGCAAGTTGCTAGCAATGCAAGTGCAGCCGCAGCTAACCCCGCCACAGGGGGTGTGACGGCGAGAGATGCTTGCGACTCACCAGTTTCCGAGAAAGTTGCTGGGTACTTCCTCGAAATGGGGATAGGTGTAAGGTTGCCTCCTCGCTGAGTTTTCCAAGGATCAGTGAAACCACTTCTGATGAACTAGAGAAACATGTGCTAACACTGGCTGTACCATCTTGATGGATGAATGGGTGGATAAAGACGGTCGATGTTTGGTCAATTTCCTTGTAGATTGTCCGGCTGGTCGTGTTTATCTGAGGTCATTACAGATATCAGTGGCAGTAATGTTCCCTTGCAGAACTTGTTAGATGTTCTTATTGAAGAGGTTAGGCAGCAAAATGTAGTTAAGGTCATGACTTGTTCTACAACAAGCTGGATGTTTTCGGTTATCAATCAGATTAGAAGGATTCACATGCACGATTTTTGGGCTGTGAGTGCATCAGATTGCATCGGTCTCATGCAAGAGAAGATTGCTGCTATGGATGACATCAGAAGAGTATTAGACAAGGCAAAAAGCGTTGTCAGGTTTGCTCAGAACAATGCTACAGTGCGAAAGTGTTTAGAGGCTTTGCAGTTCCTCAAAATGAGAACCTTTTCAAGCCTTCAAAGATGAGGTCGACAATCCCATTCTCGATTGTCAACAGCATCCTCTCCAATAAAGATGAATTGGGATAAATTTTCACTTCATCAGAGTGGAAATCTTCTTTTAGGTCGAAGAAAGTGGAAGGCAAGAGTGCAGCTGCTTTGGAAACGGATTCTTCTTTCTTGAAGGCAGCAGAAATGGCATCCAAGACAACAACCGCTCTCACTCTTGTTATTGACAAGATCAGTGATGACGATGAACCTTCGACTGGCTTCATCTATGATAGCATGTATCAGATAAAGAAGCATTACAGGAGGAGTTCGGAAACATGCCACTCTGGAAATTAATTGACTCAATATGAGATGATTTTCTTCACAGAGCCCTCCATGCTGCAGCGTATCACCTAAATCCCAGCTTTTATTACTCTGAATTAATTCCATTTTGACACCGAAACCGCGAATGATCTTCACTGCTCCATTAATAATATGGAAAAAAGAACAGAAGATTCAACACCTTATCATACAGGTTCTGCAAAGCTCATGGAGATTTCCAGGACGGTTATGCTGCAGATACAATAGGGAATGTTCATCTAGGCATAGAAACTTCTTTTGAGATGCATATAAAATGTTCGTAGTTTCCGGTGTTTGTACCATGTCTCTGGTTTACCATGTCATGGAGCAAGGCTATATATTTGTGGTCAGCATTTGGAAATCACTGACCTGTGATGCTGTTGCAGGTTCAAGATGAACAGGAGTTAATTTTGATCGATCCTTTTCAAAATAAATCATCAATTTATTGCAAAAACAAAGAAGTCAGAAATTTACAGCATTATTGAAAGACAAAATACCTTGTTCAAGATAAACAGGAGTTAATTTTGATCGCACCTGCTGCTAATAGATTTTAGTGTTTCCATCAAGCATCCAAAAGTATGAGAATTAGACAAATGTTAGGTACCTTAACTGCATCTGCTGGTTGTGTTTGAAAGTCATGTTCATTTGAAGGGCCTCTTTCGCCATGGACTCCATGGCAAACCAAACTAGGGTTAAGATCACTAACATAGGCATATCGATGGTGTTTTTTCAAGTTTTTGATGGGATTGAAAAATAAAAACTTATGCATGGATAAATTAGCTTCGGATATTGATATAATTAATATCACAGATCATATATATTTTCTTAGGCCTTGTTTGTTTCAAGGAAACTGAATTCCAGGAATTCAGTTTCCTCATTTTCCAGTGTTTGGCAACCATCCGGAAAGTTAGTCAAAGGAAAGTTAATTCCAGTCAAAGGAAAATGTTAAGTTTAACATAAGGAAAGTGTTTTCCGTTTTTAATTCTCGGAAAACACTTTCCTGAGCCAGCTGCGTGTTTTTCTGTAACTGTTCATGGTAATTGCACTGTTCATTGAACAGTGCAATTACAATGAACAGTGTATTGCATACACTGTTCACTAAAAAAGAGTGAACAGTGCAGTTTTAGTGCACTGTTCTGTTTTTTTTTTTTTTTATATATATATATAAATATAAGTGTGCTATTTTTTTAACATTAAAAAAAAATAGTTTAGAGTGAATTTTATACCTTAATATTTTATCCAATTTTATTACATGCTAAAAATATTATTAAAACTATAGTTTTTGTCGGATGTATTTCGTATGTAATGAAATTATAAATGGTTTCATAGAATAGTAAAAAATATTTCACAAGCTTATTTCTTTATAATATGATATGATATATATAGTTATATTTTATAAAATAAGCTATGTATGAATATAGAATATAATAATAAAAAAAAATTCATCATTATACATTTTAGATTTTATTTTGTTTATTGTAAGTGATTAAATATTTTATATTAAATATTTTATATATATTAGATAAATTTGAAAAAAAAATTAATTTATTAATAAATTATTTTCCAATTTATTTTTCATAACACAACCAAACACTGGAAAGTATTTTCCATAACACTACCAAACATCGGAAAATACTTTCCCGGAATTCACTTTCCAGGAATTCACTTTCCCCGGAATTCATTTTCCAAAAGGAATTCACTTTCCTGCAAACAAACGGGGCCTTAATCTATTCCTTAAAATTTGACTATTTTGAACACTTTCTCAACAAACAAAGTAAGCATTTAATTTTAGAATCCATGTTGAGTAGCGTTCGATGGATCTATTTCGAATCATGAGAAGTATTGACTCTTTAGATTTATATACCATTATTAGTAAAGTAATTTTTAATATTACTATAAAAAACTATAATTTTATTTGGGAAAGTATGGTATCATCATTATGATTTTTAAAATATTATTATACTTTATTTATGTAAATTTTTTTTTCCAAAATATGGTTTGCGTTAGGTTATTAAACATGTTTGATAACTTAATTTCTTTCTCTATTTTTTATTTTTTAATGGACTAAAATTGATTTTTTTAATATAGAAGAATCAAAATCAAGTTAAATCAATTTCGATAAAGTTGATTGGGTTAATTTTTTAATTAGTTTAATATTAAACCCAATTTCAATTAGAAAAAATCAAGTTTTTGAAATTAATATGTTGAGTTAAATTGGTTTTAACAATTGTGCTTTAAAATACTATATAGAAATAAAATTATGTATCAAAATAGTTAAGATAATAAGAAATTATTAAGATTTTATTTGTTTTTACTTTTTAAAAGAATTTTTTTTTAAAAGAGAAAATTATTATTATTTTTTTTAAAATTTTAAATTAATTTTTTTGATATTCCTAAATTGTTTTGATATGTTTATATTAAAAATAATTATTAGAAAAATAAAAAAATATTATTTTAATTTATTTTCATATAAAAATATACTTTGAATAACAATCATTATCACATCCACAAATATATCCTAAATCAATCTATTTTATTATTAAGTTTAATTTCATGAACCAACCAATAGATTTATTACAAATTTAAAATCACGAACGAACCACTAAATTTATCACATGCTATTAAGTTTGAATCACCAATTTAGTAAATTATATTTAAAATGTGAAAGCCAAAATCATAATTATGAAATGAGATAACTAACGATGTGTACAGATTTAATGACATGTAAGAATTTGATTGGCTTGGTCCATGAGTGCAACTTGTGAGTTAAATTCACCTAATAATTTTTCTAAGAAAATTTGAACAGAAAAATCAAGAGACTTGGACGTAAGGACTTAATTGAAGTAAAGTTAACTACATTAAGTGACCTAATCGATGCTATGTTTCTATGTTGTACTCACTTGATAAATAGATAACAATGTAGGGACTAAGTTTGAGGTTTCCTACAAGATCAAATCAGATCAAAGCCGCATGGAATCGATTTTGAATGTACCTCCTCAAACCCTAGCTGACTCTCTCCGCCTGCCCATGCGTGTCCGTAAACTTCAAATTATAGGATTTTTTTTTCAAAATTACGGTTTCTTAAATTTAATTAATTAAATGGAAACGAAAGAGAAGCAAAAAACGAAAATCGAAATAATCGAAGACGAAGAAGAGAAGCAATCGGAGAAATTTGTAGTGGAAGTGAGTAGCGATGATGAAGAGGCAAATGAAGATCTGAGCTTGAAGATCGTAGAGAAGTCGCTGTTAATGAAAGCGGCGACATTCACTGCAAACGGAAACTGTCTTATCGTTTTGGACGACGACGATGGTGATGGTAGCGGTGGTGATGGAGGAGATACTGGCATGGTGGAGGTAGCTGCGACCTCGTCGATGGAGGCTGTGGCGGCGGGTGTGGGTCCCAGTGGTGGTAAGAAGAGGAAAAAAAAAGTTGAGAAAAGGATTAACATTCCAGTAAGTTGAGCTTAATTATGCTGTTCTTGTTAATTAAATTGATTATTTTATTTTTATTACAACTTGAAAATTGATTAGTTTTGAAATTAAGGGTATTTAGTTTAATAATGCGTGGTTAGGCTGTTAATGCCAAGGAAGAAGGGAAGGTGGGAACGGCTGAGGAGGCGGAGACAGTTGAGAATTCGGAGACGATCGAGAAGGCAGGGACAAGTAAGAAGGTAGAGGCAGTTGAGGCTGCGGAATTGGTGGAATCTGGTGGTGCGAATGCGGATAAGGAGTCTGTTAATGTTGTGCTCCGAAAGCTTCTTGTGAGTTGAAATATTTGTTGTGATCTACAATTTTGAAAGAAATACTATTCCCTTGTGAAGGCTTAGATTGGTATATCTGTTATATGTCCTCTGTCAGCGGGGGCCAAGGTACTTTGATCCTCCGGATAGTGGCTGGTCAACTTGCTATAATTGTGGTGAGGAAGGGCATATGGCAGTTAACTGTCCGACATCTATGAAGAAGATTAAACCATGCTTTGTTTGCGGGAGTTTGGAGCATGGTGCTAAGCAATGTTCTAAGGTTTGTGAAGCTAATTATTTAGAATTTGGAGCCTTGTTATTTATTTATTGGATTCTGTTGTTTCCAAAAGCTGTTTGCTTGGACTTTTTTTTTTTTTTCCTTCAAGAGTGTTAAGAGTGCTTTGGATAAGAAGGAACTTTGTGGAAAAGTTAAACTCATTTTGTTTTGATGACCACCCATGTTTTTTTGTTGCTGCATTCAACTTTGCTTGAGAATGCTTTTATCCCATAGTTACTCTTAAATTTCACACATGCAGCATTTGAGATATTTGGTTTAGAGGCGCTGTAACCTCTGGATGTACTTGTCAGCAGTCTTATCCCACTTTGCTATGAATCACAAGGACATATACTGTCCGTTTGTGAAAAGATTGGATAACTTGGCTCCTTCATGTGGAATGTAAATATCATAGATGGGAGAAAATTATATAAAAAAAGGAAAACCGGAACAAAAGAATACTGAAATGACTTAATATTGTCTTTATGTCTATGGCTGTATTGAATTAAATGTAAATAGTTTGAGGACTTGAAGAATCTACTTAATCTGCGTGTTTGTTGTGCACCATTTTTTTCTGCAGGGACGAGATTGCTTTATTTGCAAGAAAAGTGGCCACCGTGCAAAAAATTGTCCTGATAAATATAATGCCACTCCCCAGAGCTCCAAAATATGTTTGAATTGTGGGGAATCCGGGCATGAGATGTTCTCATGCAAGAAAGATTATTCTCCTGGTGATCTCAAGGTTGTTCCACTTTTTTCTTCATTGATTGTCATTTTCTTCCTCCCTCCTGCTTACCTACAAGTTCATATTCTTGTTCTAATTTGAATCTCATTCTTAATTCAATGTTTAAATTTTTTTTGGTCATCATTCAGGAAATACAATGCTACATCTGCAAGAGTTTTGGCCATTTATGTTGTGTTACCTCTGGTGATGATGGTCTGAGACAAGTTTCTTGCTACAGATGTGGTGAACTGGGTCATTCTGGTTTGGTAAGTCCTATTCAATGCTTTCAACATCTGCATGTCTGTCTCCGTGGGCTCTCTCTTTGAGCATTCTGCATATCTTTTCACGTGTATTATGGTTAAGGAGAAAATTTCATCTATAAGTGCATGATGCTTTCATGGATTAAATGCATAATGACATGTTGATGTTATGTGATTTTAGGTTTAGGTATGTCTATATGATAGTTGCTATATTAATATCCTTGTGTTTCTTGTCAATGATTTAGTTCAGCATTGACTGTATTGTTCTATTTTCTCAATTTCTGAATCATCCTTTCATGATCTCAGGAGATGCCAGTGTGATGGTGGTTTAGAATTTGAAGTATGCACCATCTCTGGTGGTACTTTCTTTTGCTGATGTTTCTTTTCTCCCTAATGGTCTTGGATTTAAATTGTTTTTTTCTCTTTGTTAAAGTTGCAAGTGGTGGACATTATATCACATGTCGAATCAGACAGTGTGGTTTACTTGATAAAATATTCTTTGATTCAATATGATATGAAGCTGTACATTAATTTTACACCTATACATGACATTAACATTCTTCTTGCATGTGATTTTATACTGTTATTATACAATTTTGTTTGTGCAAGATATCCTTGTGGTTGCTTTGATACTGCCCAAGCTTTGGAATATCTGTTATGGGATTTTGGCAAGTCTCTTGACATTGGCATCTGTTGATTTTAACATTGTTTCTCTTCACCCATCTGATCCTGAGGTGTTTTTAACTCTTTTTTTCCCAATTTTTTCTTGTTGGTGACTACCCTTCTTTCGTTGAATTTTATCTATTTAGCAGGAGTGTGGAAGGTTAAATGAGGAAGCCACTATGGCAGAATCACCTAGTTTATGCTACAGATGTGGGGAAGGAGGGCATTTTGCACGTGAGTGCACCAGATCAGCTAAGGTAGGTTTCTTCAGCGAAGATGTGTATCAATGTAGGCAGATTCATTTATATTCTACTTAACTATTATTTCATTACTTCAGCATCAAAAGGTTCAGTTTTCCTTTGTGGAATTTTGTGCATGTTTCTAGAAATATCAGTAAAATGCATGCTTGTTTTACATAAGCAGGGTGGGAAGAGGAGCCGTGAATTATCAACCCCAACTCTAAAATCTCATAGAGAAAATAACAAGAGCATGGGAATTAAATCTGCTCCTCATGATCTTGGTAAGTCTCGTAAAAAGAGAAAAAACAAGTCCAAAGAGAAAGGCAATGATGCTTCACTGCAAAAATCAAAACACAAAGGTCGTCGAATTGCAGAGGATGAAGGAAATTTATCCCAGTCAACACCAAAAAAGTCAAAACACAGAGGTGGATGGATTACAGATGATCCTGGAGATATATTTAAGTCAACACCAACAAAATCAAAACACAAAGGTGGATGGATTTCGGAGGATCCTGGAGATGTATCGCAATCAAAGTACAAGAAGAACCATTTCAAGTCTCCTTCAACACCTTCTTACAAGGGTCACAAGATTTCTCCTATGACTTCTGGTCATCATATGTCAGGTTCTCAAACTTCGAATAATAATAACTGGAGTCAATCAGGAACTTCAGCATTTGAAGGGTCGGCAACGCCTTATCAGCACAGATATTCATTATCCAGGTTTGGCAACCCTGGCCATGCATTTGGCAACTCTGGCCATGCGCACAGCAACAAGGGCCATGCACTCAGCCACTTCAGTCATGGATACAACTCTGGCCATGCATACAGCAACTCTGGCCAAGCATACAACAATTCCAGCCAAGCATATAGCAATTCCAGCCATGCATACACCGACTCTGGCCATGTATACAACAACTCCAGCCATGCACACAGCCACTCTGTCCATGGATACAACTCCGACCATGCATACATCAACTCCCGGCATGCATATAGAAAATCCGGGCATGAACATAGCAGCCCAGGGTATTCATACAACAACTCAGGGCATGCATACACGAACTCTGGGCCTGGACACAGCAACCATGGCCATGCATATGGCAACTCCGGTTATGATTTTGGCAGCCCTGACAGTGCTGGGATGAGGAGAAAGAACGGTTGGTGGTAGAAATGAAATTTATATTGATACTGCCGGATCTGGGAACTATAATTCTTTTCCCGGACCCTTTTGACCTGTGTATTTTTTTTCTAATTTCTTTATCGCCTCAGTAAAGTCAATTTATTTTCCATACATGGATGAGCTTATAGTGATCGATACCATCTTTTCTCAATGGATGTATCCACACACCTTATCGTAACCTTTAAAGGATAGCTGGCGGTTTAAGTTTAAAGAATTGATTTTTACCTTTCTGAAATAACATGGTGGTTTATGCATGTAAGAATAGTAACTTCAGCTCGCAAATATTACTCCTGAAGTTGAAAATTTTTACTTAACCTCGAAATAAAAAAATGAAGGTAGCACAAAAGGATAAGTTTCTTGTTGTGGCAATTACTTCATTTCGGCATCCAACATTGAAAAACTTGAAAAGCTGGAGTTTCCAATCCCTTGAAGAGTCTTCTTCAACATTAGTAGAAGATAAATTCATCAGTAACGCTGTGTTCATACAAGAGATTCCAAAGCTACTAAAAAGCATTGCATTCGTTTAGATGACTTGACTTTGATCGAATTGGGAAGTAGAGCTCTCTGTGTGCACAAACAATAGGATCATATATTGTAAAAAGGAAGAAAAGAAAAGATATCACCCCTCTTTTATTATCAGGAATACAACATCTTTAGGTTATTAAAATTTGGTGGTGACGTATTGGCTAGGTTTCATATAGGAAAACATAGCAAAAGGGAAAAATCCGAACAGAAAAAAACATGAAAACCAAACACAGAACACCAAGAGGTGCTATTAGATAACATAGCAGCAGCAATAAGAAAACTGGATAAAATAGCAGCTCTCTAGCTAAGATCAGCTGGTGGAGAAGACTGACGCATCCTAGAGAAGATTGGAGCTCCATAATTGCCTCCTGGACCAGTTTTGCAAGAGATGGAAGCTTTTTATGCTTTAAAAGGCAGGCTTGCGGAGGAGAACAACTGAATTGATCACATCATTAGTAGGGTGAAAGACGGAGAGAAGCTCAAAGCCAAGAACATCCTGCTCCTCGACAACAGGATAGAGAAAGGCTCTAGCCCCTTTCGCACTCCTCACCAGCAGAACCCCACCCTCCTTCATGTACTTCCTTATATGGCCTAGAATCTTGACTTTGTCTACTTTGCTCATGCCAACCAAGGCAGCCAAGAATATGCAATCATATTCACTCAGCTTCTCTTTAACTTCCATTATGTCAGCCGTCTCGAACTTCATTCTCTTCTCAAGTTCAACATCAGAAGCAACAATTTGACGAGCGACATCATTAGCAGCCTCATCAATGTCGAAATTATCAAAGTGAGTGAATTTCATATGATGTGTAGCCATTATAAAAGAAGTGAGAGGCATTGGACCGGAACCCACAAAAGCCACCTTCTTTGGCTGCAGCACCCCACTTTCATTCAAGATCCTGTATTCAATGTTGGCTAGCTTGACGTAGTTCCCGTAGTAGGGAAAAAGGTTGAGGTTGTTCAAAGGTTGATGGATTTTGCTCAAGAACGTTGCGAATTCAAGCTCCAACAGGCCCTCGGCACGGCCACATAAATTGATGAGGCTTTCTCTCATTGCTTGCACTTCTTCAGGCAAGGCAGTAATGTCTATGGATGATGGTAGGATACATAGTTTCACAAGGTTAGAGAAGAGGCTATTAACCTGCTTCGAAGGCCTTAACGAGCTAAGCTTGGATATGCTAGCATGGATTTGCGTTACCCGAGCTATGAGGAGCTCAGTAGAGATTTGGCTCTCGCAGTTGGAGATTTGGAGGGCAGCCATTGATGATGAGTAGTTTGCAGTATCTGATTCTGTTGTACAAACTATTGAAGCTGCTAGCTAGAGTGTGTTGGTCGTGTGGTAAGGCCTTCCCATCGAAGTATTTATAGTAAATGCTGAACAGAATTATGCTCATTATTGAGAAAAATATACAAGTTTCGTACAGTGTAAGACCTTTATTATAGTGTTTCTTATTTGCTGAAATTTCCTATATAATCCGAATTCCTTACGAAGTAGAAGCTTTCTTTAACGGTGATATCTATTAATTAGTATTGAAGCATGAAAATTAATGGTGCTAATATGCTGGGAATCTTACATGGTCAACAACAACCGTGCTGCTCCATGCCTTATATGATCTAAATTAGCAATGGAGTGCAGCAAAAAACAAGATCCCATGAAGCTTCTTTCCCTATTTTTTCAAATATAAAACAATAGCATGTGGTGACCACGTGATGCAACCTATATGTGTCAACCAGGGCTTCACTCTTTGAACATTTTGAGCTTCGATGCCTTTCACATTGTGTTTTCTAAGTATATGAAATAGTATGCTTTTAAGCAGATACTAAAAGTGATTTATGTTCACACTATGCTCATAATCAATTGGGAGTCAAAGGTCATGATCAAGGCATGGAACATGCCTTAGGAGTTCAATTTCTTGGGTATTTTTATTGATTTGTCAATCGTTTGCTTAAAAGGTTGTCTCTGTATTTCATGAAAAAAGCTGATATAATTGCAGAATTTAGCTCCCAAGTTTCTCCAACCCCTGGGCTTTAGATTTTGCAGAATCTTATCAACCTGCCTCTGCCATTGAGTGGGGTATTTTAAGTTTTAACTTGTGTGTATCATATCATCAAGAGGGCAGCAACTCTTTTATTGAGCCGGGAATTAATTAAAAGCATATAGTAAAAAATTTCAAATTTAATTAGAGGCTCAATTTGTAAGAAGACTACAGGTTTCTCTTACAAAAAAACCTACCCAGATCGTGTCAGTCTGTGTCTACTGCTGGCACAAATCCTATCACAGGACAGAGTTCATGCCTGCCTGACCAGCCCCCTGCCCACACGTCATGAAACCCAAGTCCAACCCCATGCACCATTCTTTTACACGGTGTATCAAGCAAGCGTAGCTCCTACATTATTTTGCCGTCTAAGCTTAGCGTCGAATGAAAAAAAAAATTAAGTTGTTAATATTTTATTAATAAAAAAAATCAAATTATGTAACGTAGCTCGGTTATTTTGATGTATTCAAAAATAATTTAGATGACTAATAAAATTATAAATTAATTTAAAATAAGATTTTTTTAATAAAAAATAAAACAAAAATATATTGAATCTATTTAAATCAACCTTAGTTAACTTATCAATTATCATATCAAATCATGAGATCATAATAACTTTGTAGAAAGCAATTCAAAAATAATTTAGATGACTAATAAAATTATAAATTAATTTAAAATAAGATTTTTTTAATAAAAAATAAAACAAAAATATATTGAATCTATTTAAATCAACCTTAGTTAACTTATCAATTATCATATCAAATCATGAGATCATAATAACTTTGTAGAAAGCAACTCAAAATAAATTGCAAAATTTAATTTTCAATGAACTCAACGTTGAAGGACAGAACTAAAGAAAATCAATTAAGAAAATGACGAGTAAATCTATCAGACCCACATCTTGGGTCATGAGACTGAAATCATCCAATAGAAAACAAATTATAAGTTCAATTATTAACTAATCTAGTGTTAAAAGGTGAAATTAAAAAAAAAAACATAAAAAATAACCCGAATTAACTAGAATTAACTTGTCAAAACTGTAATCCGAGTCATAAGATGAGAATGACCTAATAAAAAACAAACCATAACAAATCATAAAACTTAATTCCCAATCAATTCAGTATTAAAGAAGAATAGAATTGATAAAAAAACTAATTAAAAAAAAAACTTAAATCAACCAAATTAATTTATTAAACATGTAATACAGGTCATAAGTTTAGAATAAAACAAATAAAAAATAAATTAATTTTTTTTATAAATTCAATTCTCAATAAAATTAATATAAAAAAAACAAAAAAAAACATATATTAAAAAAATAATACCATTTCAATAAATTGTATTACATGACTCCTCCTTTTAAGTTTTGTTTTTAAAAAAATTATGTAAGGCCTTGCTTCCCTATAAATTGGCCCGTCTATTTCACCTCTCTTTGACGAATGTTAGAATTCATGAAATGGAACTCTGCTTACCATAGACAAATAGACCTCTCTTCGATAAATAGAACTTGTGCTTATAGGTACTTTAATTAGAATACCAGTGTAAGTTTTATAAATTTAAGAATTGTTTATATAATTATTAATTTTAAAACTTATAAAATTAATTGATATATATATAAACTAACTCGAATATTATATTAATTAAAATAGTTTTTTTTATGTTGAAAAGAAGAGAGGTCTGAAGGTTTCTATAGAGATATTTCTTTTATTGAAACAAGAAAGAATAATAGAATAGAGTTAACACCAGTGGGTTTGGCTCCCATCGCATGCCTTGCTATCAAAGCCATTAGGCAGATGAATCTCCTTTCTCCTCTAATGTCCAAAGTCCCAAATCTCTTTTCACTTCTTGACCTAAATTGTTAATCCCCATGACCAAATCAAAACCAACTCGAACCCACATGCCCCTTTGACCCTCCCTTTTCCCTTTGCTTTCTTGTCCAAAAAATACACAAAAGAAACTTTTCTAAAAAACAACCCAAAACCTCATCATTCGTTCTCCTTTTCCTGTCCTTCTCAGGTTATTCCTGTCCTGACTAATTCCCTAACCCCCTATTTGATTTCTCTCTTTCTTGACTAATCTTCAAAACCCTAAAAAAGAGAAACTGCTTTAGTTCCTTGCATGATCATGTCTTCACTATTTTCTTGTAAAGATCAAGACTTCTCCAGAACCCTTGACTCTCTTCACAAAAAGCTAACATTTTAGGGTTTATTTTCGGATTCCAAACATAACCCATTTTTCTACATACAATGTCTGATGATATGCTAATGCATTTCTCTTCAAACTCCTCAAACCAATCGGACCAGTCTTTGCCTACTAAAATCGCTAAACTTGAAGCTCGTATGGCTGGCAAAGTGTCTTCTGTCTATCCTGCCCCCCCTGTTCAGCTCCAGCAGCAACAACAGAAACAGCCCATTTGGTCTTCTGTTTCTCCGGGTCCGAGATTTGGGCCTCCTGAGGAATTGGCAGAGTCTAGTGATTCTGACGATGATGTAAGTTTTCATGTTGTCATTGTGTTTATTTATGAATTTGAAGTTGGTGTTATAGAAATAGTGAAACTTATGATTGTTTTGTTACGTTGGAGGATAATTACATTGACCTGTTTGATATATTTGATTTTGTTATGAATCATTTTATGTGCTGTGTAGTCATACTTTGCATTTTCCAGGGCTTAATCTCTTCATATTCATTCCACATGTGCTTGTACTTTGCCAAACTTTGGTTGAAAGTTGAATTGATTACTTGGTCTAATTCAGTTTGGACTTTGTAAGGAGCCTGTAGATGCAAGTCGAAATTTTTATGTTTGTACTATATGTGTTCCTCATGGAATAATAGTGGGTGATGGTTTGTTGGTTTGAGAATGTGGTTTTCAGAATTTTTGAAAAATGTTTTATCATTACGTTTTGGTTTGAGTTTCTGTTTTATGTGTGGGAGTTAAAGAGGATGCTATGTGTGAGGATTCTGCTTTTTGATGGGCTATATAAAATGGGCAATGGATGGGTATTCTAGAGGGAATGTTGCTTCTGTAAACAAGTGGTTACTAAAAGATTCATGTTGGTTTCTAGCATTGCTGAAATATGCGCTGTTAGGATTTTGCTCTAATGTTGCAATTGATTTTATAAGGTTGAGAAATAACACTCGATAAATCAAGTTTCCCAATGGTGATCTTAAATAGAATGTTGAAATTGATGTATGGTGGCATAGATGGACCTCAATATGGAAGTGTGATTGCAACATCTGTTTGCTCTTTATACACATGAAACTTTGTTGATTTGTTGCAGTTAGATTGCAATGGAGCACATGCAATTTTTTAATCTATACTCTGTACTTGTGAAGTGATGCTAAATGTGCAATTCTTGTGTATACCTATGTGGAAGCTTACCTTTTCAATTAAGGAAGCCATTTAAACATTATGCTCAGTTATTTATTTTCCTGACCCATGACTTTGTCTTTTCCCTCTTTTATGCAGAATGGAGGGGGCTTTCTTATACAAGCAAACACTCAGAAGCGCCAGAGATTACAAGAAAATGATAATTCAGCTGTCTTTGAACATCTTGAGGTAGATTGATGTTAGACAATCTACTTTGGTCTGCAGTTGTTCTTCTCGATCTTTTTTTTTTTAATTTGTTTTTTTGACCACTTTGAGGCAATAGTTATGATTGACTGGTAAACTAGAAGATGATAACCTTATGTAGATTTTCTAGGCATAGTTTAGGTGTTGCTTAGCCAATTCCTTAACATAAACTCCTCTTTTGACTCTCATTTAGGCAAAATATTTTCACACTAATCTCTGTTTAAAACAATAAAAAAGACACAGACAGTGAATGATGGAAAGCAAAAGATTGGGGAAACTGTAGAGACCAAGGTCAGTACCGATGCTAATAGGAGAAACCAAGGTCGTGGAAGGGGGCATTCTAATTCTGGTAGAGGTCGTGGTGTGAGAGCTAATGATCAGATGAGATCACAAAGTTCTGTTTCAGTAGCCTTGCCTTCAAATGGTCAGCTTGAGAATTCATGTCACAAGGTATATGCTCTTTCTCCAAAAATTCCACTCAATCCTGGGTTCCTCTATTTATTGAAATTCAATTTCATTGTAGGTTACATTTCAGCGTAGCAAAGAAAGGGTTTACTCCTTTTAGGGGCTCAGTTTATCTCCTCTTAAGATAGGAGATATATATATATATATATATATATATATATATATATATATATATATGCCTTAACAGTACAGTGTTACTAATATGAGAGAGAGTGAGTTTCCACAACTCCATGGTGTGTGTGTGGAAACTGCAAAGATGTGATTTTATGGGCTGAGTTGCAAATGAACTATGAGCCAATTCTCTTATTGTGCAATACAATGAATTGGTTGTACAATTATGGGTGCATTTATACTTATACCATGCGTCATTATGTGTGCATTACTTTCAGGTCCATTATGTAGTGTTTGAAAAGTATGTTGTTCAGGAGGAGATTTATGGTGTATTAGGGAAAATTGGAATCTAAATTTGGCATAACATTCCTGCAGACAGGCATGCCATGATTTCTTTTATTCAAAATGAGGAGTTTAATTGCATTTTTAAGGCTTTTTTTCATTCAAAATGACAAGTTTAATTGCATTTTTAAGGCTTTTTCATTCAAAATGACAAGTTTTTAATTGCAAGGCTTCTAGATTAGTAACCGCAAAGTTTATTGAAGAATTAGTGAGTGTGATAACCATATCAAAAGGAATTTATAGTACTTTCATACTGTTACACAAAACTGAAGGGAAGATATGCATTTTCATTTCTTCCTTTAACATGATGCCTTAATTGCTCCTTTTCCAAGTCAATCACAACTTATTGATCAAATTTTTTGGACATCAACCATTTGTAACCAGAAAGGAAACGGACATCTTTTAATGCGGTAAAAAGCAGATAAGGCATTTGTTCTAATGCAATATTTTCTTCGCTTAACATCTGGATTGCCAAGCTATACTAGTTGTTTGCGACGGTAGTTGGTTGATGGTTGTGAGTGAGAAATAGATGGTGAGCTTCAGTAGCAGGCTCATGCTTTTTTGGGAAAATAAAATATGGTTTTAGTGAGCTTCTCCAATTACATTTTCGTTCAAAACCTTATTTTGCAATGACTTTCTTATGTTTTATTAAATAGATTAATCTAAATATACTCATATTTCTTTTTCCATAAAACAAACACATCCTCCTATTTAATAATTCTTACTATTCATTTCATGTTTATTATCATAACCATGAGGTGAGATTGCAGTGACTTGTAAATGATATCATGAAAATAGTTATGAATCTTATTTTTTGTCATGCTTGAATTGAATCTGATTTTTTAGGCCATTTATCACTGTTCTCGTGAATCTTTAGGTGGCAAGTTTCCTAATGGAATTCATTGTTGTTTATTGCATTGATAATTTTTTTTATAATTGACCGTACGAAACTACAATTTGTGGCCTAGACCCATTACTTTGATTGCAAAGGCCACTAAAAGACCACAACTAGAAATGTTTTGTCATACATACTGAACCCTTACTCTGCATTTTAATGTTAAGAACTGTAGGAATGCAATCTATATAAATCTATTTAGAATGACATATATATTAATTACACAGGATAGCACGGCCAAAGAACACTTCCAAAATGGTGATCACACATCTTTAGAGGTATCAGTTCAGTGATTTGGTGTTAAATTGTTCAGATTTGTAGAATTCCTGCAATTTGTTAGATTTTATTGTTGCTGTTGTTTTTGCCGTTGCAATTTGTGGAATGCTTTCCTCAAGGCACAACATGTTTTGACACTGCATTTCTAATCCTTCTTTTCAACTTGATTTAGGAGGAGCTCACATCTTTACATGCTAAAGTTGCTGCACTAGAGGATGATCTACGTAAATCTTGTCAAGAGGCTTCTAATAATCATGATCTCTGCCACCAGTTAGAAAAGGTATAGTTTTGCCATTACTTTATGGATTTTGGTTATTCACTATGGCTAATGATCTTTTATTATATTTGCACAGGAATTGAAGGAACTTAAAGATCTTGAACAACAAATGAAGCCAAAGGTATGCTTTTGGAGGGACATTGGTTTTTTATCCATTTTTTCTCATCTTCTCATTAAGTAGTATATGGTAATAAAATTACCCAAATGTTTCAAGTTTTGTTGCATGCTATGATGCCATATGATACTTAGCAAATGGTTAAGTTGTTTGTGTCTCTTATTTTGCACCCTTACTAAAGAATTGGATTTTCTAAAGTGGGAAATGTAATGTTGATGAGGAGATTAAATATGGTTGCCCAATAAGGAATGTATAAATGGTGCAGGAAGATTCTAGAGATGATGAAACTTGGAAAGAACCAAACATTTAACATTGTTTTAGCCGGAAGGCAATGACATTTAAGGCACGTGTTGTTGCAAGTCATTGGTGAAGAGTTTTGGGCTTGTTGATTTACTTGAATTAAAATTGTCAGTTAATACCATCTGCATATGGCTTTAGGTGGAATCTTCTTGACGTTTTTTTTTTCACTAGGCATTTAACCTGCTTGCTTAATTTTCTCTTCATTGTGTAACCAGCAATAGGCAGGTTATCCACTCGTTCAGTAGTTTAATAAGTTTTTCATTAGCAGATTTGTGATCATATCTAATTTTCATTTACTCCTTGATGCAGAGGACCAAAATCATATCGGATCTGTTGATATCTGTTTCCAAAGCAGAGAGACAAGAAGCAAGGATGAAAGTTCGCCAAGATTCTTTAAGACTTGGCAGTGTGGGTGTTATCAGGTACACTCACATCTTCTTAAGCTTGTCCTGAATGTGCTTGAATGATCTCTCTTGGAGTTCTAATAGAATTATCTCTTGTGAGTGATAAAAGTAGTGAAAAAAGATATTGATGAAAAGGACCACTGAATTAGACAATCTGGGACCATGATCTCTTGAATCATGCATGATCCCAGTGTGCAAGTTTTGGATTGTATAACATGCATGATCCGGTGAAGAAATAGGCTCTAAAGTGATTAAGTAATTATTTTTTTGACACCAGGTCAGTACAATCTACTTTGTGGAAAAACAAATTCTATAATGCAACTTAGGAGAAAAGCTACTTCAAAGTAAAATCTAGAATACCAACAAGTTTTGATTCTATAACATTGTAGGTTGCTCACATCCTTCAGTTAATTTGTTGGTTTCTCTTTTAACAGCAGAAACTTTTCCTTGATATTTTTTTCGTTCATATGGGAGTGCTTATTTTCATTCCATTTCAGAGCTGGAACCATCATATCCGAGACGTGGGAGGATGGGCAAATGCTGAAAGATCTAAATATCCATCTTGTATGTTGTAGTCATCTATCTCGCTCCAGTTAATTTGCCTTATTACAAGCTCACTTTTTTCTTCATTATGAGCTACTTTTGACAATTTTCCTTTCTTTTCTAATTTGCAATGTTTCCAAACTTCAAAAATGGTTTTGTAATTTAGCTTTTAGTATTTTGCTTTACTAGTAGTTTGCTGCTTTCTAATTGCACTCAGTTGATTGGCCATGATGGCCATGATTCCACTAGACTCGTTATCCCAAGCTGGTTTTTCATCTTTAATCCCGCATCCATGTTATGTTGAAATTCATTTTATAAAGGGTTCTTTTCAGTCTTTAGTTTCATTAACAATAAATCCAGTTTTATGGAATTTGTTTACAAGCTCCTATATAGGTGGTTGTAATGTTCTTTCATGATTTAATATTCAGAGACAGATATTAGAAACCAAGGAGGCTGTTGAGCGGCAGCGGAAATCATTGAAGAAGCGACAATCTGGTAAAACATATTTCTTGTAATATTTGACAGTAACTTCTTTCTACTCTTTGTGCATGCTATTGGCACGTTTCAAACTATGGTTAAGGCATTTATATACCAAAAAAGGATCTTTGGTGATCTTCAGTCGCAAGCCAATTGGTGCTGTCTATGCTCTAAATTATTGGCATGTCTCTGGCTATGAGAAACTATCTGAAGCTTTTGTGGCCTTCCAAGTTACTGCCATATTTATGATCTGCTTTCTGATTGGCCTTTTGTTTGCTGTCATGCATGCCTATATGCTGATGGGTGTATGGTAATATATTGCCCCAGAAGTTTCTGTATATTTGTTGCTAGCTCAGGTGGGTGACTTTTTGGAAGAAAATGGTTTGTTAGCGTTTATTATTGCCACCCGTTGCACTATAGGTGATAGAATGATGTTGCACTAATGTGTCCGGCCTCAAACCCAGCAAAATAATATTACTTATCACTGAAAAATGAGTAAATAAAAAGAAAAGAATTATTCCTCATGCTTTTACAATGTCTATCTGCTATCTGTGATTTATTAAGATACTTTCTGAGTGTTAACATTAGTTGATGTTGCTATGAAGACAAAGGTGATGGTACAGATGCAGAATCAGGAGCACAAGAAGAAGATTTTCTCATCCAAGATGAGATTTTTAAATCTCGTCTAGTGAGCATCAAGCGTGTAAGTCATTCTGTTATCTCCATGCTGCATTTTGCAAAAGTTGCAAGTGCTCCTTTATACATGCATCCCTTGTTATTGAGTTGTTGATTCTCTGTAGGAGGAAGAGACAATTTTGCGTGAGAGAGACCGCTATGAACTGGAAAAGGACGGCTTATACGTGAATTGAAAAGGATACGAGATGAGGATGGTTCACGTTTAATTTTCAGATTTTAAATCACCGATATGCCCTTTTAAACCTTCTTGGGAAAGGAGGATTTAGTGAGGTTTACAAGGTCAGAACTTACAGCAAGTAGTTTCATTTGATGATAGAAACATTAACCTCTGCTTGTTTGATGAAATTCATATTTAATATGACAAGAGTATAGATCATTCGTTGCCAATATTGGCAATTGTAAAAAGCACATCCTTTTGCAGTGATTTGAAGTGAGAAATTTCCGGCAGGCTTATGATTTGGTGGAGCATAGATATGTTGCATGTAAGCTACATGGTTTGAATGTTCAATGGAGTGAGGATAAGAAGCAAAGTTACATACGGCATGCACTGCGAGAGTACAATATTCACAAGACCTTGGTGCATAATCACATTGTTCGGCTTTGGGACATTTTTGAAATTGACCAGAATACATTCTGCACAATCTTAGAGTATTGTAGTGGTATGGCATTAAACTTCTCGACAACTTTCAGTCTGTTTATAGATGTACAGTAGAGTGAAGACCCAGTATATTAGGGCATCCAAACATTCGGATTATGGAATTTGCCTCTAACACTCAGGTTTTTTTTTCCTTTCATTTACCCATTTTCTACTCACAGGTAAAGATCTTGATGCTGTTCTTAAAGCTACACCTGTATTACCTGAAAGAGAAGCTAGGATCATTATTGTCCAGATATTTCAAGGCCTTGTATACTTGAATAAGAGATCACAGAAGATTATCCATTATGATCTGAAGCCTGGGAATGTTCTTTTTGATGAATTTGGTATTGCAAAAGTAACTGATTTTGGTCTTAGCAAGATAGTGGAGGAAGATGTTGGATCCCAGGGAATGGAACTTACATCTCAGGGAGCTGGAACTTATTGGCAAGTAACACTAAAGTTTTGTCATCTGTGATTTTGGATGTTGTAAATGTTTGATCTTTTGCTTCAAGAAATAAATACACTTGCAATAATTTCCTACTCTTTTGATAAATCTTCTCTAGTTTAGCTATATGGGCAAAATTCTGATTTCGTTTTCTTCTTTTGTAATTTTAGGTATTTGCCACCAGAATGCTTTGAGCTCAGCAAGACCCCTTTAATATCATCGAAGGTATATTTTCCTCCCCATCAAAGATATTTAGTCACAGCCATAGCCAAGAGAATAAAATGTTTTTACTGAAATGAGAATGTCCCTTGTTTTTTGGATTCATGGTCCTCTGACTCGTTTCTCACCTGCTGTTCAGTAATTGAGTCTATATAGACCTCCATGAGAATTCCAAAGAGTTGGTTATCACCAAGCTTCATCTATTTAACCTTCATCAAAATGCCATTTCTTGGGATGCAGGTTGATGTCTGGTCAGCTGGAGTTCTGTTTTACCAAATGCTCTTTGGCAGACGCCCTTTTGGGCATGACCAAACTCAAGAACGAATACTACGCGAAGATACAATTATCAAAGCTCGCAGGGTTGAATTCCCTACAAAGCCTACTATCTCAAATGAGGCGAAGGTGAGTTTGATTTGAGTCCGGCAGTTTTCACTGTATATTTTCTTAGGTCTTATTCTCACAGCAACAATGGGTGATGATTTTTGTACGTCCTTCTGATCTGATGGATTACAGGATTTGATTCGTCAATGTTTGACTTATAACCAAGCAGAGAGACCAGATGTTTTGACCATTGCTCAAGATCCATATCTTACATACTTGAAGAAGTAAGAGTGTACAAAGTCAAGGATTAAAGATTTAGAGAGAGCAGGGCGGGCGGTGGAGAGTTTTCTTTGGCCAAGCAGAAAAGAAAGTTACTGCAGTACCAACTTGGAGTTTTGTATAGGTTGTAAAGGTTTGTAATTTTCCCATTCTTTTTCAATGTAATTCAATTGAAATGTATCCAATTTTTTTTTTTTTTCCATTTGTTTGGTTAACACATTAAAATCATTAAAAAGCATCAATTCAATACTTTTTTTTATGTGAAAAAGCAGTTTGAAAAACATGTTTCGCCACAAAAACAAATAAACAGTCGTTAACCTTTATATCAGCACTTAATCACTATTATTAGTTTTGTGAATTATATAGCAAAAGGGAGAACAAATTGAATAAAAAAAACTCAAAACTTGGATAAAACAACATGCACTAATTCTCACATAATAAGCTAAGAATACTGGTAATTTAGTGGATTCCAACAATTAAATCTTACATATGAAAATAGAAAAGCTTAAAATTGATGCATATCAACAAAAACATTAAGTTTTGTGGTGTTTTCTGTAGTTGAAAACATTATGGATTGGAGCATTGATGTTTTTTAAATTCCATTTGATCTTTGAACTTATTTTTTTTGCACAATTGAGTTTTTTTTATTCTAATTTAGCATACAATGTATTTTTTTTTTAGAGATGATTGAATTAAAAGACAAAGGACTAAAGTAAAAAGCATGAATAACATAGGTGACACTTTTATATTGGTCTGTGAAGTATATTTTGGCCCCTTATCTTTTTTTGCTATAAGGTGATTGGTTCTTATAATTTTAAAAAAACTACATTTTGGTATCAAAATTTATTTTCTTCTTTTTTCAGTTTTTTTTTTCATGAGAGGAGGAGCGAGGATTCGCTGGATTTCAGCAAAGAGAGAGAGAGCTCTTTGTTTTGTTGGCGATGAACCTAACCACCAAAAATATTAAAATTTGTGTCAATAGGTTCCACTAGGTGAGGGAGTCTTATAGTGGTTGTTTTAAGCCTTAAAGTAACTTTTAAAAAATCAGACCTAGGTCAAGGACACAATATTTTTTCTAGTTTGATTAATGTTTTGAACCTTTTTTTAGGTTTTATTAGGTTGATAAGTTGATTTTTTGGTATTATAGGGGTGTTTATGGTTGTAATGGTTGAAAAAATGAGTTTTTTGGGGTTGAAAAAATGATTTTTTTGGTATAAAAAAAACTCGCAGATTCAATTTTCCGACCACCACAATGAATGTTGAATTTTGGGTTGACAAGCAACACGTCGTGTGCCAATTTTTTTTTAAAAAATAGGGGCAGATGACTTGAAAAAATTTGCAGGGCCAGGCATGTGGGCCTGAGCTTTTCCTTTCTTTATATTTTTCTTTGTTTTTTTTTTTTTAAATTTAATTAATACCTTTTTTTGATGTCTTTTTAAAAATATTTTTTAATTAATACCCCTCCTATGTCATTTTTGGGCTTATTTAATATTTTTTTAAATAGTGATTATTTTTTAATTATATTGGGTGTCTTTAATTTTTCATGAAGTTAATACGATTCATTTTTTTTAATATTTTCATATAAATTAAATTTATTTTTATAATACAAATTAATTTTAATAAATAAATTCATTAAATATAATCGGATAAATACTCCATCTTATGCTATTAAATATCATAATCTATATTTATCTCTTGATTTTTGTAGTTTTATTTTTATTTATCATCAATTTCCTTTTATATCGAATTATTCTGACCTCATGATTTAACACACATGATACATACATAATCTTGAAATATCTCATGTTAAGGTCATTAATTTTGCGTGGTAGCCCAATTTTTTCTTCTAGAGTGATAATTTTTTTATTGTCATCTTATTTTTTATTTATCATGATAATAAATTAATCAAAATTTAATTTAATTACTTATTAAAAAAATATTAAAAAAATTGATTCAGCCTGTAGCTTCGCACAGTTGACAATCTAATATCATGTACTTTATGTATACGCTGAGGCATTTTGAAATGTTATGGGACATCATGGTTGTCAATATCAATAACAATAAAATGCAATGATGATATTTGGTTAAAAACAACACAATTAGTATTTCTACCATGATATTCAATAAGAAAGTGAATCACAATTATGATGTTCTCGAATTTTCTCATAAAAAACATGATAGCAAATCTTTAGATAAACAACAATGAATTAGTTTCATGACCATCTGAGAATTTTCCTTGGAAATCAATTGTTTAAATTAAACTATAATAATTTATCCGTTATTTTTTTTAATGAATTAATATACACATTACTAAGAAATAACTATTCTAAATAAAAAAAATCTAATTATCAATTCAATCCTCAAAGCAAATAAATTCTCATTATATTACCCTATTAACTCCTACTCAAAAGAATATTTATTAAACTAACATGACTTGGCATGTCAATTTAGAAACCAATTAAAATAGATTTTATTTTGAACCATAATAGACATTCACTCCGTCAAAACATGGTGAGATCTAATCTAGTCAACTTCATTGATTTTTTTTTCTTTTTGAGGGATGTAAAACTACATGATAGGGTATACCCTCAAGTATTGAAGAAATAAAATGCAAAATAAATATGATGCTAAAATTCAAACTTTAAAATGGTTAGGATTAAACTAGATGAGGTAGAGACTTTTTCATAAAAAAAGATCTGTTTTAAACCGTAGAAAAAGACCAACGGATTAAAACTTGACGTAGAAAAATAATTAAACAATAATGCAGCTTATCTTGGATAGGATGTAGTGGAGATGATGCATATTCTCTTTATATAACCAGTTTTTTACTTAGACTCTTGTAGACCATAAGATTTCTAATAACTATAATATTAGATGACGAATCTAAACTTTAATAATAATTTTATAATTAAATCCAAAACTTTTTTCTTCCCTGCAATAAAAATTCTCAAAGATTTTTTTTTAAAAAAACAGTTGAACTGTAAACACTGTACAAGTATCTTGGGACGATGCTAAGACCACTTCAATTTAACATTTATTTTGGTCTTTGCGATTGTTGGGAACTGCTGGTCTTTAACAAAAAGTCGATGCAACATGCACTGGGGGTCTTATTTTGTACTAACTCCTTCATTTAATGAATACATACTTAATATTATTACATTAATGTATTTAATTGGAAAATCAAATTCTATTAAATATTAATTTTAAAATATGAATTAAAAAAAAAACAATCCCCTTAATCATTAATTATTACTCTGCGTACCCCGAACGTCGAGGTTAGTGGCTGTGATGTGGCTTCATTGGGGTTTCCATAGCAGGTCTATTTTGTAACAACTCCTTCATTTCAATGATTTATTTATTTATTTATTTTTAATTATTTCCTCGTATCTTGAACCAGCAGTTAAATAATTTTTTAAAATTAAAAAAGGAGTGAAAATTAACAATGAAAGATTTACATCCGTGGGTATTGTAATAGCAATTATATCTTATATATATATCATATATGTAATGGATTAGATATGAATATAGTTAAATTTGAATCAAAATGTAACCTGAAATATATACATTTATATTATATAAATAATGTGTAAAACATTTATATTTTTGTAATATATATATTAGCATGATATGCGAACATAAATAGCATTTTATACAACTTCATCTGCTTCCCACGCTGGTTTTACTTGGGAAGGTTTGTATTATTTGGTGAGAAGGTAACTCGTTTTAAAATTCTATGAGAAGATTGTTTTCTGTAAATTACACATCTGGCTGCCTCAGGGAGCACAACTGTGCATGAGATCATTGGTAGGCAATTGATATCTCTGAAAGCATGAACATTTGTTAAGCACGATTAACATTAGTTCTATTGCACAGTATTTTTCCCTGGTAGGTGAATTAGTTCTATCGCAACGCTGTGATAATCTGTAATAACCATTGCTCCTTTTCAGCAACCGAGGACGTTGATGCTCTGTCATCATTGTGACATCAAGTATGGTTCATTTCTTTCCAGAGGTGCATTGCAAGCCAAATAATGGATTCCAATTCCGAATGCATAAAAAGAGACATGATCCAATTATTGGAGGTGCTGGAAACCCTGCAACCGCGTTCATTCTAGTTTCTGGAATTCAGGATAGACAACAAACTACAGGCCCGAGTAAAACAAAAGCCTGTGAAGGCCCGAGAAAGAAAAGAGGAATGGCAGTGGAGACGAGTTTAATTTCATCTACAGCAGAGTGAATCATCAACCCCTGCCCCTCTCCAATCATAGTGTAGAAGAAAGATTGTGGCGACGCTATACCCGATGCAGTGGTGATATCATGCTGTCTCCAATAGTTCGTGACTATTGGTGATGAGATCAAGAACATAAAGGATTTTTCATGGAGTGTGAAACAGGAGGGGGGGAAGGAAAGGATTTTTCATGAAGTTTTATTTTTAGGTTTGCAAATGATTGTTCTGAAGCTAATAATCACGCCTTATTGAAACTTGGTCCCCCTTTTGTCCTGCTTCCTACTTTTGCAAGGGAGCGAGCATCGTTAGATAAACGAGGAACAGTTCATCGCAAGTGTTAGATTTTATATGAATATGGTCTCTTTAATCTCAAATGAGGCCAACTACCAAATTGCTCAAGAAAAATGTCAAGCTAGCTATTACAGCCCGAGAATAAACTATACATTAGCCTCTATAGTTAGAAATGTTCCACTTCAACAACTATAGTTTACAATTTTTTAGCATTTTTTTTTATATCATAATATTATTTTTTTTATTTTTAATATTAACAAATTAATTAAAAGGATAAAAAAACACTAAAAAAAAAAAGAAAACAGTTAAACCATAATAAAAATACACTTTAACAAAGTAGATACGAGAAACCCTAAACTAATCAATTAGCTAGCTTAGTAGCCCTGTATGTTTCCCAACGCCAGGATGGGCTCAGCCCAATATAATTGGGCCAGCCCATCCAATATGTTAATATAATATTATTATATATAAAAATAAAAAAATTTCAAAAAAAAATTCAAAAATCCTTTCCCAAAATTTGTGGTTTTCCGCGTATTTTAATACAATTTTGCTTAATATTGATTTGTATTTTTATACCGTAAATATATAAATTTGGTATTAAAATATGTGGCTTTCACCAAAGCTTTGCAAAAACAATTACACAAAAAAACAAAAAAGATGTCTTGTTTTTATACATACCGCCAAGTCAAAATAAAAAATCTTATCGAATTTTTATACAACAAAAGTTCAAAAATAGTTTTTAACATTCTTCTTAGTTTTAATAACAAGTTTATTAAAACTATGAGAACTACGTTAATATTTCAAAAGTTTGAAAAAAATTATTTTTTTTCTTTTCACATATGAGATTTTGAACTTATATGTAAGATGTATTCCTAATAAAAGGTAGTATTTTTTATTGACCTTAGAATAATTAGATTTTACCTGATAAGATAAAAATTTCATTACAAAGGAGGATTTTTATTAAACCTTAAACAGACCAACAATTAAAAAACATAATAATACTTTAGTTTATATCAGACAATCAAACAATGCAGCATACCTTAGATATGACGTATTCGAGATGCTAATACATTTTCTTTACGCAACTAGTCTCCATACCTAATCTCTAAAACTAGTTAGAATTTATAATGAACAAAATATTAAAGAGTAACTCTCATTCCTTTATTTTACTGATAAAATACAAGAATTTTTTTGTTTTTTTATTTATTATTATTTTCTTGATTACATGAATAAATACTTAAAAGCGTGGATAATCACGAAGGGGCATGATGTCATTGTAGAGAGCTTGAGATCTGTACAGCAGATCTCGAGTTCAAGTCAGGGCGTGTACTTTTTGTAAGCGGGGATTTTACTCGCTTACCTGGACTCACAAAATACGCTTTCCAGGGATGGAGTTTCCTCGAATCCAAAAAAAAAAAAAATCATGAAGAAAATTAAAACAATCAAGCTGATTTGGCTTCACAGGGGTTTGCCTACACATGTATTAGTAATTGTAGACTTTGATTTGATCACTATTATGTGACTTCTTCCTAGCCAGGTACCCCTATTTTGTAATATTCAATGATTTCTTAATTTTTAACTCTCTTATCATATCTTCTATCAGCAATTTAAATAATTTCTTAAGATTAATAGAGCTCCAATATGAAGAGCGTGAAAACATTGAAAGACTTAGATCATATCGCAGTAGTTATTATTTTTATTTTTAAAATTAATTTTTAATATTAGTATATTAAAATTATTTAAAAATACATAAAAAATAATAATTTAAAATAAAAAAATTCATGTTTTTTAAAAAAACAAAACAAACATATTATTAGATATAATTAACCAAATCAATTGACAAGTAAAATAACCAAATGAAGTCAATTAACAATTAACTAATTTAATTAATGAACAAAACCTAAAGTGCAAAAGCTTATTACATGTAATCCTTGGTTTTATTTATTTATTTTATTCTGATTGAAATTCTCTCAATATATATAATCCACATATTTTCATTGGTACTTATAAATAGAGTTAGCAATAAAAAAAATTCTAAAAAGACAACTCTAAAGGAAATTTGTTAACAAAAAGAAAAAAATGAATATTTTGTTATTTAATATTCAAATTGAGAAACCGAAACGCCGAAAATATCATCCTACAGCTTAAAAATTCTTGTACGTGTCTTACAAGGACACATTTCTTCTATTGATAAAAAAAATAAAAATTATTTCTTGAACTTGGCCTTACCTGAATTGTCAATTCACTTCTTATTTCTTTATAAATCTTCAATATTGAATTAGTAGTACAACACTCACCACATCTTTAATTCCACACTTTGTTTTTAGACTTGAAAACTTTTATTTTGAGAATGCTTCACCAATAATAAAGTGATAATAGTATACATCACCAATAAATAATTCCCTCGTTTTTCAAAAAATTCATTCACATGGTTACCACAAGCATTACTTGCGCTGGGGGCCAATGCAAAATCTGGCTTTGGGGTCCTTTGAAAATTATCAAGGAATATCGACGACAATCACACTCAAATTTCAAAGAATCTAATCCTGGATAAGTCCTTGTCGACCCGACGAGTATTCATGCGCTCAAAGCTCTGCCCTTATATAATTTTCCACAAGAAGATCCAAAAGCCGAAAGGGTTGATGTGCGTTTTCTACGATAATGGATGGCATCCAAGTGGCTATGGATGGTCCAAAAAATAAACTCTTTGACCCAAAGGCCCCTCCTTATTTTTCATCGGTTAATTTTAAAGCATGTTTGAAAGTATGGATATAATTATTTTTTAAAGTATTTTTTATTTAAAATTACATTAAAATAATTTTTTTTTATTTTTTTAAAAAATTATTTTTGACATTAATACATCAAAATAATTTTAAAATATATATAAAAAATAATTTGAAACAAAATAAAATAAAATAAAATAAAATCTTTTAAAAAATACTTTTAAAATCCAAAAACAAATAGGGCCTACTCTCATTGTGAGTGACTTTGCTATTGTTGGAACCTACTATTTGTTGTTTGTATGGGAAGTGTTTTTTTTTTGATATTAATAATTCAAAATATTAATTAAAAATAAAAATTAAAAAATTAAAAAAACATGGTGAAACAACATTTACAAACAAGCACTTTGACAAGGTCATTGCAATATGTGTGGCTCTCATTTTGTACTAATTCTTCATTTACTAAATTGAACTAAGATACAAAAGAAGGAATAATTTATATAAAAAAAATTCATGTTGATGGGTTGGTATATAACTAGGAATAATTTATATAAAAAAATTCATGTTGATTGGTTGGTATATAACTTCTACATAAAAGAAGGAATAATTTATATATAAAAAATTCATGTTGAATTGAAATAAAGTGAATGATAATCTTAATAGGGATTTCTAGAATTTAGGTCATCTATGGTGACATCCCCTTGTTGTGTTTTTAGCAGGCGTATAGTTGGCCTCAAAAAGCTCCAAATAATTCCCATCTCCATGTCTTGGTCATGTTTTAATATTTTTAATTAATTAAATTTCGGAGATGCATTTATTGGCTTTGTAATATGTAAGAGGGAGAATTTATGTTGGTGTTTGTGTTTATTTTTCCCTTAACAATCAATGTATCTTTAATTAGTTTCAAAGTCACTTGAGATTAAGTTTTTTTAAAATAATTTTAAGAATACATACTTAATATTATTACATTAATTTATTTAATTAGAAAATCGAATTCTATTAAATATTAATTTTAAAATATGAATTATAAAAAAAAACCCCTTAATCATCAATTACTTTGCGTACCCCAAACGTCGAGGTTGGTGGCTGTGATTTGGCTTCATTGGGGTTTGTCTACACATGTATTAGTAATTTTAGACTTTGATTTGGTCCCTGTTATGTGACTTCTTCCTATATAGGTTCCCAATGTCTAGGCTGGCGGCTGTGATTTGGCTTCATTGGGGTTTCCATGTATTAGTAATTGTAGACTTTGATTTGGTCAATGGTATATACCTCTATTTTGTAAAAATTCAGAGCACCCTCTTTAATTTTTATTCTTCATATTTAATCCGTATTTTTTTGATTAATACTTTTTTATTTTAGAATGAGCTATGAAATTACAAGTGTTTTTCGATTTCACACCTTTATAATTTTTTTAATATAAATAATTTATTAAATTATAATATTTTTTTTCAATTTAAGTCCCTTACAATTTTTAAATATATAAATGATCTATCAAATTACAAATGTTTTTCAATTTCACTATCTGTTATTTTTTAATCGATAAATAATCTATCAAATTACACATGTTTTTTAATTCAATTTGCCCCTATAATTTTTTCAACTTTCAAATTTATTCCTTATTATTTTAGTTGCTATTTATTTTATTTAGGATTATTTTTTTTTAATTTTTTTTCCAATCAAATTTTATCTCCATTGTTTTTGTTCCTTTTTTTCTTTTGTAAGTTTTTTATTAATATTTTTTCCGTGATTTCTTTATTTAAAATTAAATTTGTTTAGGGTTAAGCTTTTTAATTGAGCCCGGGATCAAGATTCACAAGTTACAAGTTTTAAAAATTAGATTAGGTTTAAGATATTCACCCGGCCTTACTTGATTTTTTTTTCCTTAAGATGATGTTTCCAAAAAATTCCCATCTCTACGTCATGGTCACGTTTTAATAATTTTAATTAATTACATTTCGAGGATGCATTTATTGGCTTTGGAATATGTAAGAGGAGTATTTATTTGCTGTCTGTGTTTATTTTTCCCTCAACAATCAATGCACCTTTAATTAGTTTCAAAGTTAGTTGAGATTAAGTTTTTTTTTTAATAATTTTAAGAATACATACTTAATATTATTACATTAATGTATTAAATTAGAAAATCTAATTCTATTAACTACTAATTCTAAAATATGAATTAAAAAAACAAACAAATCCCCTTAATCATTTATTACCCTGCGTACCCCCAACGTCGAGGCTGGTGGCTGTGATATGGCTTCATTGGGGTTTCCATAGTTTGTCTGCACGTGTTTTAGTAATTGTAGACTTTGATTTAGTCAATATTACGTGACTTCTTCCTATATAGGTTCCCAATGTCGAGGCTGGCGGCTGTGATTTGGCTTCATTGGGGTTTCCATCTATTAGTAATTGTAGACTTTGATTTGGTCAATGGTATAGACCTCTATTTTGTAATAGCTCCTTCATTTCAATGATTTCTTGATTTTTAACTCTATCATCATATCTTCGATCAGCAGCTAAATAATTTCTTAAATTAATAAATCAAGCTCCAATACGAAGAGCGTGAAAACATTGAAAGATTTAGATATAATTGACATCAAATAAATGGACAAGTAAAGTAATTAACCAAATGAAGTCAATTAACAATTAATTAATGAACAAAATCTAAAGTGAATGGAAGTTTTAATTCATTATGGGCTAAAACATCTCTCCAGTTTATTTCCACATGAGAAATTACGAAGGAAAAGTATACATTTGGGAGGGAATTAACCAGGCAGATGCAGCCAACGACTTTGCATGCCAACTGAGATAGCAGATCTTCTAGAGGTCTTCTACATGTTTTTTTTTTAAAATTTTTTTTCTTGCTTTGAAAAATAAAAACCGAAAAGAAAGATCTAGGAAAGTAGTTTTCGTAACAGCCAACGACTTTGCATGCATGCCAACTGAGATAGCTTTCACATTCGTGATACTTGACGACATCAAGATATTTTGGGGAATGATTTACAGTACTAGGAGTCTTCTACATGTATTTTTTTTCTTGCTTTGAAAAATAAAAACTGAAAAGAAAGATCTAGGAAAGGACTATCAAGACTCTATCAACCCTGTAGTCTTGGACTTGGTCGTGTTAACAATTGTTTTAGTGGTCTGTGTTAATTTTATTGGTCTGTGTTAATTCCCATCTCTATATATGTCCTCTACAAGAAAAGAAGTTGCAGAAGTTAGTGGGGGACGGGAGAGAGTTAGAGTGGAGCTTCTTTACACAAATCTTCTAGGGGTCAGTTGCTACTTATTAAGTTGGGAGGTGCAGAGTCATGTGGGTGTTTTTGCTGATGATGTCGCTTTTATTGTGTCCAGCTGCAGCATCAACAGCAAGGACAGATGCAAAACCTGGCTGCCAAGATAAGTGTGGGGATGTTAGAGTTCCTTACCCCTTCGGGATTGGAGAAGAAAGCTGTGCCATGAATAAGCACTTCTTCCTAAACTGCACTTTCAGCGCTGATGGGCAACCTCAACTGTTGTTTGGAACAAACATGCCTGTTCGCAAAATATCACAGCCGAACGGCACAGTAACTGTAGGCGTATACCCTGCTTCCGACTGCTATAACGAAACAGCATGGAGCACGACAGAATCTTCTGTCACCCTTGAATCAGGCCCCTTCATGTTCTCAGACACCCGAAATGTATTGACAGTAATTGGTTGCGATACATATGCCTGGATTACCAACTATGAGAACACATATGGAGTTGGCTGTCACTCCTTGTGCACCAAAAACGTGAACATGTCAGATGGAAATCCTTGCTTAGGTTCTGGATGCTGCCAAACCTCGATTTCCAAGGGCCTCAAGTCACTTAACATTTCAACTCACAGTTATAACAACCACACGAATGTTTTGAACTTCAATCCTTGTGGAATTGCCCTTTTAGTGGACAGAAGCTCCTTGAAGCTTTCAGATTGGCCGCTCTCTCGCAATCCAGAATATGAAAATGATGTATATACAGATGCTGTGATTGAATGGGTAGTTAAAAATGACACGTGCGAACAGGCCAAAGCTGATAGTACAAGTGCGTATGCTTGTGGCACTAATGCAAATTGCACTTACTCTGAGAATCAAGGATATCGTTGTTTATGCAAAGAAGGGTTCGAAGGAAACCCTTATCTCCCAGATGGCTGCCAAGGTAAACTGATTATTTCTTTTCTTTAGGCTTTAATCACTAGTAATTATGCTTATCTTGTTCCATGTGGTCTCTAATTGTCAGTGCGGTGCTCAAGTTGAGATTTTTTCTTTCCACTAATATTTTTAACATTTACAACAGATATGGATGAATGCACGGATCCAGGAAAAAACCCTTGTCAGGAGGGTACTTGCGAGAATGTTTATGGAGATTACAAGTGTCGATGTCCACTTGGCAAGTACGGTGATGGTAAAACTGGTTGTAAAGGAGCTGGTATCATCGCAATTATTGCAGGTAATTAGCTCTCTTTGCATTTTCTTGTAAGCTTATAAATTCAGTTAATTTGGGTTGATCAAAACTAGTTTTTTACGTTATTTTTTATTTTATTTTATTTTATTATATTTAATGAAATATTGATTCATTTATTATTAATTTTTTTATTTAATTAAATTAAAATTAATTTATTTATTTTAGTTAGGTTTATAATGCATATATTTTTTTTAAAGTACACTTATTATATTTAAATATTATTTTTTATATATAAAAAAATAGTTCTGCTTCACATCAAAGCAAGGGCTTGTTACAGTGACTAATCTATTCATGAATCCCTTGGTTCTAATATGAATAGCCTGTTTTTTTTTTTATTGTACTTGGACTAACAATCTTCGTGCATAAACATATTTTGAAGATATTTTGCAAGGTAAAAAAAATAGAGATATATTGTTTAATACTGATTTGCAAGGTCTGAACTTTTTGATTTTTTAATACTGATTTTTTAAACTACAATTAAACCATTATAAATTAATATCTTTTCAAACCATAAAAATTAATTAATTAATTAATTAATTAATTAAGATATATTGTTTAAACTTCAAATTTAAGTTGGGATTAAACGAAAATATTATTTAATAAGAGTTATTAATTTATGAAGGTTATATAAAGCATACAGGGTTTATATAAAGTGTACACGGTTTTCATGATCATAAGATGTCTTCTAAAAAATAACTTAAATGAGACACGAGGAATCGCATGATTTGCAAACAAAAAAATAATTAAAAAGGGGTTAAACTTAATTCTTTTTATAAATTAATGGTTTGATTAAAAACTCTCTCTCTCTCTCTCTCTCTCTCTCGTCAATTGTTCTAGCTTCGCTTCATTTCTTCTCCTTCTGGCTGCTATTGGTGTTGAGGAGACCACGGCATTTGAGGTAGCTTTTGATCGGAAGGTTAACGACGGCTTGATTTTAACTTGACTTGATAGTTCGAGGGATCAAAATAAATTAAAAATAAACATCATGAATTTAGTTGGATTAACGAAGCTCATGGAGGCTTGCAATCAATTACAATAGTAAAACGTAAGTAAATAAATATTTTCCCTTGGTTTGATTTTGAAAGTAACGTCCTTCTTTGACATTTGCTTGCAGCTGCTGGCGCAAGCATTTTCCTTGTGGTTATTTGTCTGCTACTCTACATGATCTGCACGAAAAGAATAAAGGAGAAGAACTTCCAAGAGAATGGTGGAAAAATTTTAAAGAATCAACGAGTAAGGATTTTCAGTGAGGCAGAGCTGGCGAAGGCAACCAACAATTATGCTGATGATCGGAAACTCGGGGAGGGTGGTTTTGGTTCTGTTTACAAGGGAGTTTTAACAGATAATACAGTGGTTGCTGTCAAGAAGTCCAAAGGGGTGGACAAAGCTCAGATGAATGCGGAATTTCAAAAGGAAATGAGCATTGTTTCACAGGTCAATCACAAGAATGTGGTAAAGCTCTTGGGCCTGTGTTTAGAGACCAAAGTTCCATTACTGGTCTATGAGTTCATCTCAAATGGAACTCTTTCCAAGCACATCCACGACAAAGGTTCCCGGATATTGGCTTCCTGGACCAATCGTTTGAGGGTAGCATCGGAGGCTGCGCTTGCGCTTGATTATTTGCACTCTCTGGCAGACCCTCCAGTTATTCATGGAGATGTCAAGTCAGTGAACATACTTCTAGACATAATTACAGCAAAAGTAGCAGATTTTGGAGCTTCGGTGCTGATGTCTCCTGGCCAAACTGATATCTTAGCTACAAAAATACAAGGACTCTAGGCTACCTGGATCCTGAGTATCTTATGACGGGTATTTTAACCGTTCAAAGTGATGTCTATAGCTTTGGGGTAGTTCTTGTGGAGCTTCTCACTGGAGAAAAGCCAAACTCCATTTCCAAGTCTGGAGAGAAACGGAACGTTATTCAACACTTCATCTCAGCGCTGGAAAATAATCATCTCTTCAAAATTTTGGATTTCCAGACAGCTGATGAAGGTGAAATGGATGAGATAGAAGCTGTAGCTGAGCTTGTAAAAGGATGTCTAAATAGCATGGGAGTAAACCGGCCAACCATGAAGGAAGTGTCCGATGAGCTTGCTAAGCTGAAAGCTCTTCATCAGAAATCATTGGCTCAGCAAAATAGCGAGGAAACAGACTACTTGTTAGGCGAATCATCACAATCTTTCTGCAAGAATGCAAGTCCTCCAATGGATCAATCCCAGACTGTGATATCATTGCAGATCGAGAACTACACTAACAGCAATTAAAGTCAGACCACAATGATCCAGATTTTCCATTTCTTTTGTCACCTGTGTTCAAATAAAAATTGTGTGTTTACAGGGCATACTACTTGTTGGGTATTGCCACTTATGTGGCAGCATTTGCAGCTCATCTTCTAGAAGAAGATGGCTTTCATTTTCAAAAAGAGTTGTTGGTGAAGCAATCAAAAGTCACAAAGTAGACAAATGTTAGGTGACCACCATTAATGTAGATGAGCTGGAGCAGCATCATTGATGCCTATAAATAGAGGCATAAGTTAGATAGCAAAGTTGAGAGAGAATGAGAGTGTGAAGAAAAGAGAGGAAGAGAGAAAGAGGAGTGGTTGCCAAGGGCAGCAGCCCTGCTGCAATGTCCAGCAGTGTGTGTGAGCAATGGAAGTAGAGTTAGAATGAAGTGATCCTCTTTCTCTATGTGTGTTGTAACCCTTTCTCTATCTATCTCTAATAATATAGACATCTCCCGTGGATGTAGGCGGTTTGCTGAACCATGTTAAATACTGTGTCAGTGTGCTTAGCCTTCAATTAAAATCTATCAGTACATCACCGGTCGGATTCCCTAACAATTGGTATCAGAGCATTTGGTTTAAAGTGGTGTTTGATTTTTGCTCAAAAATGAAAGTTGTCAAAATTTTGTTTTGACCATACCACCGTGTAGAGGAGAAAAAGACGAACACACAGGTGAAAACCGCGTCAAAATCGGATGTCATGCGTGGCCGCACGCACTGGCGAGCTAGCTGGCCACGCGCACAGACGTGCACGCGTCTTCTTCACCCGGATGGGCCGACCCGAATACCAGATGACCTGATCCACGTGCCTGACCCATATAGGGATGACATCATCATGACATAATCATGTCGTCATCATGCACAGTTGGGACCCACCTGCCACGTCACCAGCGGCGAGCCGAGTTGGAGCTGAGCCGCGAGCTGAGGGATAAGATTCAGTGTAGCGGAGTCTACTTGCAACCGGATCTAAGATTGAATCTGGACCATCGATCAGGCTAGAATTGTTTTGATTAAATCCTAGTCGTTTGAAATGCGATTTGGATGATTTTAGATTTGTTTCCAGCTAATTTGATCGTTTTGAATGTAATGATATGGTATGATCATTCAGATTAAGACTGAAAAATGGTCGTGATGAATTATTAAGAGAGATTGCCCGATTGGAAGGCATCTGAAGGTCATCATGGTGGTCGATAGAGATGATGATGAAGAAGAAGAAGGTGCACATGTTTATCCAATTACATGTGCTTAACTATTAAGTGGGGAAATTTTAATTGCCTTGAGGGAAGGTAAATTTGGGACACTCTGAACACCCGATCATGTGGATGATTTGAGATGGAGAGTGAAAAATTGATGAAGACCAATCTTGACGAATCTAAGCACTGGTAGTCTCGCCAGATGTTGAGAAATCATGTATAAAACAAAATATTTCAAATCACTTGTAAAAGAAAAGCCGCAACAAAGCTAGCAAATGGTTGTATATACGGAAAGACAGTACGATGGATAGATATGGCCTAAGAAGTTCTGGCTAGGAGATTGAGTTTTAAGCGGGACCGTTGTGATCCCTCCAATCTTTCCTGGGAACTTGCTTAGTTGAATGATTATCCATATGGTATTATTTTTGTATATGTAATAGTTTGTAATGAAACTGTTAAAGACTAGCAAGATGACGACACAAATGAACAATTAGGTCCCGTATGATCAAGGATCTGATGGAGTGGTGATTTCTCCAAAGAAGTTAGATTCGGTGACTGTAATTTCTCGAGGGGAGAATTGATGAAGACCCTAATAATGGAAGAGAAATACAACAAGGGGATAAAGATTGGCACCCTATTTTGACTTGGTAGGTGTTGTGACATGATAAGCTGCTGTCAAACATAAAAGCAAAGAATATGGAGAAATCAAGAGAACAAATATTGCACGAGGGCACATGGAGATTATGCAGGAGTACCCGTAGAATCTAACGAGGTACTGTAATGAGACAACAGGTGCAAGGAGAAGAAGAGTTCCCAGATGAAGCTCAGAGCAGAGACTGTGTGAAGGATGTACAACGGGAAGTCTCTTGTGCTCTTGATAAAGGCAACAGACGAAGACCTTTCCAATACATGCAACGATGGAAAGATGAGCTGTTGTGGAGGCACCTAATTGAGGGGGTACGAATGCCTGTGATAAAAGGCGACCGCCTATGAAAGACGAAGACACCAAAGAGAGTTGGTGTAGGTGGAGTTATCAAGCAAAAAGGTGTAAAAGCTCCAAACATAGAATTCAAGGTGGAGGATTGCAAGGAGTATACAACAACTTTCTCTTTCTATGTAGTCAATGGTTGTTGTTGCTACCCAATTTTTGACCCATGTTTTTGATATATTTTCAAAAAAATCAAAAAATAGAGAAAAACAATGAAAATCCAAAAAATATGTTTTTTAATATATTTTCGTCCTTTTAGCATTTTCAACGTCGTCTAAAAAAAACAAATTTAAATTGTTAAAATATTTTCAAACGCGTTCGACTTTTCACGCGTCATTTTTAAAATCATTGATTTTCCGCATTTGAGTCGACGTTGATATTGCTCGTTTTCAAAAAATACAAAAAAAAAATAAAAATTTACAAAAAAAAGAGTTGAGGGACCAAGTTGAAAAACCTAGCAAAATTTTTATCTATAAATACTGGTTTCCAACACTTGCAAAGGAGGGGGGGGTTAATTTTGGAAACACAAAAAAAAAATATAAAAAACCTAAACCTAATCTTTTTTTTGAAGAGCAGCCGCCCCCTCCCTCTGTTTTTTTTTTTTCCAGCCGCCAGAGCCAATTCATTTTTTTTCTCTCCCAAAACAGACACAAACTCTTCTTCTCTCAGCCAACCATTTCCCATCTCCCCGTCATCTTCCCTGTCAAAACCATCACCGGAGCCCCCTCTCCTTCTTTCCTTTTCCTCAGCCGATTCCCCCTCTTGCCGTCTCCTTCCCCAACAGCAACGGTGAAGCAGCACCGAGAACCGGCCGCCTGAAGAAGTAGCTCCACCGTAGCTTCAACAGACCCAACTGCAATAGTGCCCGCAGGCCGGCCACCGAATGGAGTCCTGCACAGAAGCAAGCCGACCGAGCTTGCTCTCTCTTCCATTCAGCCTCCAGCAGCAGCTCTTTGGACACACGCCGGCCATCCGAAGCAGAGGAGAAGGTGATGAAATCCTTCACAACAGAAGCAGCGCCGGAGGAGGAGAAAACTGAAATGATTTGAAAACCGTAACCAAAAAGACCAAAAAAAACAGATATGAAAAACAAAGAAAAAGAATTAAAATCGACTGCTGTGTTGTTCCCCTTTTTTGTTCTGCAGGTCATCGCCGACGTTGGGAGGCTGAGAAGAAGCCGATCCCCCCTGTTGCTGCGTTTTCTCGTGGAGGCGCGTGAACCCACGCGCCGCCAGTGGCGGGGGCGCGTGGGAGGACGCGCCGCCACTGATTCTCTGCACCAGAAGCCTCCCAGCACTGTTTCCGTGCACTGTTACTGCATGTTCTAGAAGCCTTAGGATGTTTTAGGGGTTGTTTAGTAATTTTAGAATTGTTTAATGTAATTTTTGTTTAGTTTTGAGTTTTTGTAATTTGTATTTTTGTAATATGGATGTAAAAGAAAAGAAAAAGAAAAGAAAAAGAAAAAGAAAGAAAATAATAATAAAAAGGGGTTGTGTTGTTGGTGTATTTTTATTTATTTATTTGTATTTGTATTTGTATTGTGGATGTAAAAGAAAAGAAAAGAAAAGAAAATAGTGAAAGTGTGTGTGTGCTTGTATTTTGTTTTATTTATTTGTATATATTTTTAATGATAAAATTGCAAATATATTAAAGAAGAATTTAATTTTTTTGATCGGATCACGGTTAAGAATTATTAACTTATACGTAAGTGATATTTCTAATTTCCGATGAAAAGACAATTATTAAAACTTCTTTAACACGTCAAAGCCACGAAGCAGCTTACCTCAGGTAGGGTGCGTTAGGGGTGCTAATACCTTCCCTAACCACAACCAGTCCCTTACCCGCGCATCTCTGACAAGATCAGTACATCCGGTTTCCTAGTAGCCCGAAATCAATTACTAGGTGGCGACTCCAACGAACCAAATTCAAAACAAATACAACGAGAAAATCGCCAGCCGATGCCGCGCGCTGATTGATGATTTTTTGGGGTGCGACAGAATGGCGACTCCACTAGGGAAGGTATTGTTTCTGACATTATTGGACTAAGCTTTGTGTATTTGATGTGTTTAAGTTTTTTGCATTTTTATCTTTTTTTGTTAATATTTATTTCCATGCATTTTATAGAATTGTCTCATGCATCACCTGTATTTATTTTTGAAAGCACACACAAGCTTCTAGGCTAGGTGGGGAACTAGCGATCTGCCCTAAGACTATTGGTCAGGGTTCAGATGCGTGAAACACCCAACTCATATCTGAGTGCCTGCTTGGTAATGGTGGGTATACGTGCCTTAACCATTGTTTGCAACGCCCCCATACTGTCTTTACGAAGAACGTCACTGGGCAGATATGAGACCCTTTTGAGACCAGATAGAAAACCTACCCATGTTCACATAATGAATAGAACCTGTCCTTAGGTTGTATGTGCTATCGTTTTTTGCATAAGGGCAAACCCTTCTTGAAGCATCTTGAACTCAAGACTTGTGGGTGACACATTGGCCGTTGCTCCGAAAATTTTCATTGTAGAGTTTGGGCAAAAATCACGATTCTTGTCCATCATACAAGAGTTACGACCATATTGTCACCTCTCGAAGGGTGAATTCATCATATAGATTACATGTTCATACATTTATCATGCATGTACCGGGTGAAGGTAGGCCCCCACAAGCTGTGCTGCACGTGATTGGAGAAAAAGATGGAAGTGAACAAAGGAGTCAGATATAGGTTCATTATCAGATTAAGGTTGAGAGCATCAAAGGTGAAGTAGCTAGACTCAGATCTGCTCGAACAAGTGTTGAGCATCAAATGGAAAGAGATGTCTGCACAGTTTCTGTGGGAACACTGCTTGTTCATCTAATTGAAGCTGTATCTCTCCTTTTTCGTCATGAACAAAAGCAACAGCACTTCAGTCATCAACTAATGACAACTCTGATTCTTGTCATTGCATTAAGTGTTCATCGCCTCCACATCATCTAATGGAACCAAACAACTAGCCTCCTGTTCATGGTGCATTATCTGCTTTGAAGTTACCCCAATTACGAGCTCAATTCCAGTTCAGCAGCACAAGATGGTCTGAAAAATCATGATTGAACACTGAACTTCAATGCGGCAGAGCTCCCTCTATAAAAATCCATTTATGGCTTTGCAAATTGGGAATGCAAGAGGGAATTTATAAGTTGCATATGCTACAAATATTTCTCTCATCAGTTTCAGCACGAAGACATCTTAGTAGGTTGAAGAGCCAGACCTGGTCTGAAAAAATACAAGCAGACATCAAACTTCAACGTAGCAAAGCTCACTCAGCAGGAATCTGTTTGTGGATCTGCAAGTGGGAAGTCCAAGAAGGAATACAGTAGTTTCAGGTCAGCTATGATTTTCCTCCAACAGTGTCAGTATTAAAACGCAAAAGTAGAGAAAAGAGACATGCCTAGACTGAAAAACACGAAGAATACTGAAACTTCAACAGAGCAGGACTTCCTCTATAGGTGTTTGTTTGCTGCACTGTCAGTGAGAAATCGAAGAGGGGACAAAGGAGTTTTAGATTCATCAGGTGCTCTTCCAATAGAGACAACGTGTGATTCCACACGTCGGTAGTGGCGATACTACAAGTTTCTGGGCGCTGCCAAGATTACCAAGCTGTTAGAAAGTTTTCTAACAATCCTCAACCAACCATAGCAACATTGGAAGATTGAAATAATGTTGTGAGGATTTACCGAAGAATTGAACAAGCTATGAAGAGAAGAAAGATTGAAGGATCTGCCATGGATTCTAGAACAATGATGAGAGGTAAATCAGGAGATGACTTTGACGGTGTGAGCCCTTAATTATGTGGTATAGCCAGGTCTCACGGTAGCATCAATTGCTCAAATATCTTTGCCAAGATGGGACATTCCTCTGCCGTTTAAGTTGTCGACCAGCATCTGCCAGATTCTAGAATTTTGCTTGACTCCGACAAATCCCATGCAACCATCATTTTCTGGGTGGTTTAATCCAAATAAGAGATGTGATGTCATTGGTGGAGTCCTCAACCATTTCAAGTGAACAGTTTCAAGAATTGCAAGAATTGAGTCTGAAAGTTGTTGAGCAAGAGACAAGTGGAGTCGTTGAAGAAGGGTGTCACTGGCTATATTGTTCCCCGAACAACTTCAGAATCACATGTGATCGAAAATGCTTTGCTAAACACAATATTGCCAGAAAAGCTGATTCGAGAATGGTGATGAACAGTCAATCATATTGTTATGGAATTCTGCATTTTGTTTTGGGATCACATCTCAGCCTTCAACGAAACATGCCTTGCTTTTGTCTCTTTGTTGTTTTGAAATCAACAGATGTTTAGCATTTTATTCTGACAAAATATTTTGATCAAACTCCAACATGCGATAAAGGTTAATTAATCCGGAAGATTACAAGTGTTTTGATTACAGAAATGACTCTATGCTTGAAAATGACATGAGGTGACCAAACAATTTTGAACTCATACCTTTTGAAACTGAACCACACATCATATAGCTAAGTTTTAACAGTATACATAATGACATGTAGTGGATTCGGTAGTTATGGACTTGTGAATCATGATTCTTACAAGTCCCAATCATTACACTGGATGAGGTCAAAATTTATCGGTTCTAACCGACCTTGCTTGAAATGAGAAAAGGCTATCTTTGATATCCCTTCACTTTTTAAAGATTATATCCCTTGCAGTCCCATTTTGAGCCTGGTAAAATATTTTCTTTCAAAAAAAGGAAACCCTGACTAGGATCACACCCCACACTGGGGGCAAATGAGAGATATTTTGGAGACATTGATATAATTAATGGATAAAGGGGAAGGCTTAGAACAAAGGTCCAATAGTTGAGAGAGAGCTAAAAGAAAACACATAGACATGGGGGCATATCAGAAAATTTTGAGGAAGGCTATGAAAAAAAAAAAAAAAAAAGAGAATGAAAACAAAGGAAGTGGAAATTTCCCTCACTTAAATACAAGTCAAAGATAAAGGAAGGAGAACGCCTATCAAGTCTATGAAGAGCAAAAGAAATTTCAATCAAGGAAAGGTACAACAAAGGTCAATACCAGAAAAAAGACTAAGCTATAAGCGTTGACTTTTGGTATCCATTATAAAGCCTACGATGTTATCAGATGATTAAGGTTGGTTATTCCTCAAAGAAAGTTCGATTTGCATTATGACTTATGTTAAGAAAAGTCTGAACTTTGAGGTTAACAAGGTTATATGTTGTTTCCTTTACAAAGACAATAATAGAAAACCAGTTGATGAATAATTGATGTTGATCCTAGGTCTTTGAAACCCTTAAACACCTTTTGAGCCTTTGAAATTCCTTTCTTTCATAGCCATGAACCATAGCCTACATTACGTGCTTTTAAAAGCCCTTTTTAATCAAGCAAGCAATCTGAACCGATAAATGGCGATCTCAAAACTTGAAGAGTTTTTTCCATAAGGGTCGTGACTTCATGAATTAAGCTACTGGTTATTATGCATGCTGATAAAATAAATGCTAAGAGAAGAAACAACCTTTCTTGATAAAGCCTGAGCATCTTGTTTTTGAAATTCATAAAAAGGTCACCTCATCGCAGACCATCAAAAGATATACCCAAAATCAGAGTTTAAAGTGGACACAAAGAACCATGAAAACGTCATTTTAAATCTTACAACGGGTCATTTCTGTTTTCAAAATACAAGACAATCAAAGGGCTGCATTGAATAATGTGTTGGGTCTTTGACCAAAGGAGCTCGAATTTCAAAAATAACTTTTCAAAAACTGATATCCCTCTGATTTCATTTCAACAATTATACTTGAATAGACATGATCGTTGAAATGTTGAGATTTGATTCCAAAACAAGAAAGATTTTCAAAGAAGAACATCAATTGAGTTTGTAAAATTCTTGACAAAAATGACATCAACATTTCTCGACACTCCTTGAAACGTTGACCACCTGGGAGCAATACAGTGGACCCTTGGAAGAAAACAAACAACATTCTAATCAGCTGGGGGTAAGGAAAGAATCAGATGATGAGTCGTCAAAGTTCATCAAAGTTATGTTTAGCATCTGACAATGACAAAGAAAAACCTTCTTGAGTATAATCCGATGAACGAACCTCCAGATCATATTGGGGGCAATGTTGTTCAAAGACAATCCATGATCTAGTGCACTTCAGCAGCAATTGATGAGCAACGTTGCACTTGAAGGATATTTTCATATCATCAGCTTGAGTTACCCTCTGAAACATGGCTATGAGTCCTGAATGATGTTATCGGGTGAGTGCATTTGAATGAACATCGAACATATGCATACCACTAAGATTGACTATGGGACCATCTATTCTGAAGCTCAAATGCGCACTTCACCGCATGAATATGGGTGATAACATGAACATCATTGATGATGCCAAAGCAGGTATTTTCACGATCTGATTTGACAAGCTAAGAGGAATCCATAGAGAAATACATCGCGCTTACAATGATGAGCTGTTTACTGCAAAGCATGAGATACATGTCTGGATGACTTGGCAGTTCCATGAAGGCTGGTGACCATACATACTTGAATGGTGTTTCAACCGAAGGCAAGTTCATGACTGATTAACAAACGTGATGGGTGTTGGCATGATGCACACAATCAATCAGAGGATAATTCTCAGAAGAAGCCAGGAGAGAAAATCCTTCATGATGAATCAAGCAGTACCACACTTGGGGGCAGGGTCAAGCTTCATGAACGATGCAAGCAGTAATTGTCGAAGACAGCCCGGGATGGGCACTGCATTTACAGCTGAGTGGATGGCTAACACATGAATGAGCCAATGCATCGGAAGAACAAAGAAAGCTTTGGGATACAAACAAGGGCACCCTATGACGATGGAGCATCAAAGAGGGGGGACCTATATTTCAAATCAGGTAAGGATGCATGCATATCATCTAACCTCAAAAAAAAAAAAAAAAAAAAAACACACCATTTGCACATATTTTTCAATTGTTATAGGAAAATCCCAAAGAAATGAAGAGATCAACCTTGCAATCGGGAAGCCTCGAGTTTTCAACTCTTGCAGTCAGGAAACACCGAGTTTTTCAAACCCTATGATCGGGAATTATCAGGAAGCACCAAGTTTTTCCAGCCCTTCTTCTGTCATCCCTTCAGGACTTCGCCAGGTAAGTCCTATTTTTCACACTTGTCATATCATATTTTTTCCATCTGGGTAGGTCGCCCATCATAATAAGACCGTTTTTCATATTTTTTTCATCCGGGTAGGTCGCCCATCATATTGAGACCGCACTTCACATTTTTTCCATTTGGGTTCTGGGGTTCGTCACCCATACAATGAGACCATCATATTTATGGGGTTCGTCACCCATACAATGAGACCATCATTTTTCGGGGGTTCGTCACCCATACAATGAGACCATCATATTTCTGGGGTTCGTCACCCATACAATGAGACCATCATTTTTTCTGGGGTTCGTCACCCATACAATGAGACCATCATTTTTTCTGGGGTTCGTCACCCATACAATGAGACCATCATTTTTCTAGGGTTCGTCACCCATACAATGAGACCATCATTTTTCTGGGGTTCGTCACCCATACAATGAGACCATCATTTTTTTTCTTGGGTTTGTCACCCATACAATGAGACCATTTTTCACACATTCTTTTGTTTTGGTTAAACGAGGTCGCCAGATGGGATCTCGGGTAGCTTTGGTTAAAGGGAATCGCCAGATGGGATTTCAGGTTAACCGAGTTACACAATATTTTCGTTCCAGTTGAATGAGGTCGCCAGATGGGATCTCAGGTAAACCCAATGTGTGGGCAGGTCGCCCGTGAAAATAGACTATTGGGAGAGTGTGGGTCGGTCGCCCGTGAAAATAGACTAGAGTGAGTATGTGTGGGCAGGTCGCCCGTGAAAATAGATCAGTGTGAGTGTGTGGGCAGGTCGCCCAAGATAATAAAATCATTTTCCTTTTGTTTTCTTTACAAAGCTTACTATGCAAAATTTTGAGGATTTTCGCTTCGTAAGCATTGTAAAGAGGGGGCATCTGTTGCTACCCAATTTTTGACCCATGTTTTTGATATATTTTCAAAAAAAATCCAAAAATAGAGAAAAACAATGAAAATCCAAAAAATATGTTTTTTAATATATTTTCGTCCTTTTAGCATTTTCAACGTCGTCTAAAAAAAAAAAATTTAAATTGTTAAAATATTTTCAAACGCGTTCGACTTTTCACGCGTCATTTTTAAAATCATTGATTTTCCGCATTTGAGTCGACGTTGATATTTCTCGTTTTCAAAAAATACAAAAAAAAATAAAAATTTACAAAAAAAAGAGTTGAGGGACCAAGTTGAAAAACCTAGCAAAACTTTTGTCTATAAATACTGGTTTCCAACACTTGCAAAGGAGGGGGGGTTAATTTTGGAAACACAAAAAAAAATACAAAAAACCTAAACCTAATCTTTTTTTTGAAGAGCAGCCGCCCCCTCCCTCTGTTTTTTTTTTTCTAGCCGCCGGAGCCAATTCATTTTTTTTCTCTCCCAAAACAAACACAAACTCTTCTTCTCTCAGCGAACCATTTCCCATCTCCTCGTCATCTTCCCTCTCAAAACCATCACCGGAGCCCCCTCTCCTTCTTTCCTTTTCCTCAGCCGATTCCCCCTCTTGCCGTCTCCTTCCCCAACAGCAACGGTGAAGCAGCACCGAGAACCGGCCGCCTGAAGAAGTAGCTCCACCATAGCTGTCATGACCCGAATCCCGGGTCCGTGACCGGCAACGCAGGAGCGGTGCCGAAAGGACACCTCACCTGCGCTAAGCCTCAAAACGGACATATCAAAAGAACAATTTGTTCAAAAATACGCAGCGGCTCATAATATTCAGAAATATTATATTATTCAAATACTGATGAAACCGAAAGATAGTTATTAAAACAAAAATAATAATTCATAATACATTTACATTGTCAAAATCCAAACGTAATTAAAACAAGGTAACAGTGGAGCGTCTAAGACATCAAATCAAAACTGAAAGGAAAGCCTCGCGAACAAGCAAGGCATACCGACCAGAACTGAAGAAGCGGAAACACTCAACAAAGTCCCAGAAACTAAGAACCTGAAATAATATTAAAAAATGAGGGTGAGTTCAACCAACTCAGTGAGGGAATAACATTTAATATACATTTCAGATATTATATTTGTAAGATGATTATTAATATCATATATATATATATATATATATACATACATATACTTACTAAACATATTATCATAACGTAACATATTATCATAACGTAGTGGATTACATGTCAGAATCAGATGACACCAGTGACCAGATGACACCCGAAGGTGACCAGATGACACCCGTCGGTGACCAGATGACACCCGTCGGTGACCACTGTGGGATGATCAATCGCCACAGGCTGATGCCTCTCTCACCAGCTAGGTAACAGAATACTATGTGCACACAGGCTAACTATTCTCCGTTAGCATGGAGTTACTGACAAGTCCCATATCAAGGCATAACAGATATTCACATAATCATCAAAGAAACGTATATCATATCAAATAGAATTTACTTTACAGATTGCGAGTGCAAATTCAAGAATAAATGAGTACTCGGAAAATAAAGCAACATATATAAATATTCAAGAAATTTACTAGTTGTACTCATTGTATAATCAACATACATATTTATTTATATTATATGCATATTAAAGATTATTCCACTCACCCGGAAAATACTGAACTAAAGGAATGTCGGAGAAAGACCCGAAAATCCGATTAAGGATCGTTAGGAGAACCTACAATAAATATATGAAATATACTCAAAAACAGATCAAACAAAAGATCCCAAAGCATAAAATAAACCGGGCTTAATCTCCCAAGTTTAGGGACTAAAACGACAATTTTCCAAAACAGGGACCAAAACGTAATTTTACCAAAATTTGAGGACCGAATTGTAAATATATAACCATACTGAAATTTATCCATAATTAATCCTCAATTCTGTCCAGGATATATCATTATGCTCCAAGGACCATTCTGGAACTTTACCAAATTTTTAGGGTCAAATTATACTTTTTGTCAAATTGGAGGACCAAACTGAAAATATTAATTATACTGGAATTTTCTCCTTAAATCATCCTCAGTTCTGTTCAGAACCTCAATTTATGCCCCAGGGACCAATCTGTAAAATTTCCAAAGTTCGGGGACTAAACTGCAATTTCCGTGTAAATTGAGGGACCAAACTGAATTTTCATCATCTTCAACCTCAAACCCAGAATTTCAACAGATCACCTACTATTAGTTCCAGATTTATACCTCAACTTCGTCATTCAATTCAACCATAACTCAAAATCATCATATTTCTCTACAATCTCTCCAATTCAACTAAATAATCAAATACCCATATCAATCAACCCCTTAATTCAAACTAATTCATCAATAACCTCAAAATTCAAAACTATAAAATTAATCAAAAACCGAAATTTAACATATTATACACTTAAAACCATAAATCTTACCTTTTTACTTGTTTTCTTCAACCTTTTTCCTTTTTCCCTTATTTCCCCTCTTTTCTCTTGTTCTTCTTCCTCTCTTCTCTCTTGCCGGTTCTCTCTCCAAATTCAGATCCTTATTTTTTTTTTTTTTCCTTCTTATATATATTTATCAACTATTAGTCAATTACCACAATACCCTTCAATCATTTATACTTACTCTTTAAGCCACCAAGGGCTTTATTGTATTTTCCAATCTTTTTAACTCAAAATATTACAGTAGCTTCAACAGACCCAGCTGCAATAGTGCCCGCAGGCCGGCCACCGAACGGAGTCCTGCACAGAAGCAAGCCGACCGAGCTTGCTCTCTCTTCCATTCAGCCTCCAGCAACAGCTCTTTGGACACACGCCGGCCATCCGAAGCAGAGGAGAAGGTGATGAAATCCTTCACAACAGAAGCAGCGCCGGAGGAGGAGAAAACTGAAATGATTTGAAAACCGTAACCAAAAAGACCAAAACAAAAACAGATATGAAAAACAAAGAAAAAGAATTAAAATCGACTGCTGTGTTGTTCCCCTTTTTTGTTCTGCAGGTCATCGCCGGCGTTGGGAGGCTGAGAAGAAGCCGATCCCCCCTGTTGCTGCGTTTTCTCGTGGAGGCGCGTGAACCCACGCGCCGCCAGTGGCGGGGGCGCGTGGGAGGACGCGCCGCCACTGATTCTCTGCACCAGAAGCCTCCCAGCACTGTTTCCGTGCACTGTTACTGCATGTTCTAGAAGCCTTAGGATGTTTTAGGGGTTGTTTAGTAATTTTAGAATTGTTTAATGTAATTTTTGTTTAGTTTTGAGTTTTTGTAATTTGTATTTTTTGTAAATATGGATGTAAAAGAAAAGAAAAGAAAAGAAAAAGAAAAGAAAAGAAAGAGAAAATAATAATAAAAAAGGGGTTGTGTGTGTTGGTGTATTTTTATTTATTTATTTTGTATTTGTATTTGTATTGTGGATGTAAAAGAAAAGAAAAGAAAAGAAAATAGTGAAAGTGTATGTGTGTGCTTGTATTTTGTTTTATTTATTTGTATATATTTTAATGATAAAATTGCAAATATATTAAAGAAGAATTTAATTTTTTGATCGGATCACGGTTAAGAATTATTAACTTATACGTAAGTGATATTTCTAATTTCCGATGAAAAGACAATTATTAAAACTTCTTTAACACGTCAAAGCCACGAAGCAGCTTACCTCAGGTAAGGTGCGTTAGGGGTGCTAATACCTTCCCTAACCACAACCAATCCCTTACCCGTGCATCTCTAACAAGACCAGTACATCCGGTTTCCTAGTAGCCCGAAATCAATTACTAGGTGGCGACTCCAACGAACCAAATTCAAAACAAATACAACGAGAAAATCGCCAGCCAATGCCGCGCGCTGATTGATGATTTTTTAGGGTG
>CAXHTJ010001276.1:0-20087 GCA_964019445.1 Populus tremula | reverse complement strand
GTATGCTTCTGCTACTTGTTCTACATCAGACTTCTTCCGCAAACGGGGAAACGCTTTGACTCGGTGAATTTCGCGGCATTCCGACTTCGATTCCCCTTTGCCGAAATTCAGTTGCCTTTGAATTTCGGGTGATCCCTCTTGAGCATGTATGCTTCTGCTACTTGTTCTACATCAGACTTCTTCCGCAAACGGGGAAACGCTTTGACTCGGTGAATTTCGCGGCATTCCGACTTCGATTCCCCTTTGCCGAAATTCAGTTGCCTTTGAATTTCGGGTGATCCCTCTGAGCATGTATGCTTCTGCTACTTGTTCTACATCAGACTTCTTCCGCAAACGGGGAAACGCTTTGATCGGTGAATTTCGCGGCATTCCGACTTCGATTCCCCGTTTGCCGAAATTCAGTTGCCTTTGAATTTCGGGTGACCCTCTTGAGCATGTATGCTTCTGCTACTTGTTCTACATCAGACTTCTTCCGCAAACGGGGAAACGCTTTGACTCGGTGAATTTCGCGGCATTCCGACTTCGATTCCCCGTTTGCCGAAATTCAGTTGCCTTTGAATTTCGGGTGATCCCTCTGAGCATGTATGCTTCTGCTACTTGTTCTACATCAGACTTCTTCCGCAAACGGGGAAACGCTTTGACTCGGTGAATTTCGCGGCATTCCGACTTCGATTCCCCGTTTGCCGAAATTCAGTTGCCTTTGAATTTCGGGTGACCCCTTGAGCATGTATGCTTCTGCTACTTGTTCTACATCAGACTTCTTCCGCAAACGGGGAAACGCTTTGACTCGGTGAATTTCGCGGCATTCCGACTTCGATTCCCCTTTGCCGAAATTCAGTTGCCTTTGAATTTCGGGTGATCCCTCTTGAGCATGTATGCTTCTGCTACTTGTTCTACATCAGACTTCTTCCGCAAACGGGGAAACGCTTTGACTCGGTGAATTTCGCGGCATTCCGACTTCGATTCCCCGTTTGCCGAAATTCAGTTGCCTTTGAATTTCGGGTGACCCTCTTGAGCATGTATGCTTCTGCTACTTGTTCTACATCAGACTTCTTCCGCAAACGGGGAAACGCTTTGACTCGGTGAATTTCGCGGCATTCCGACTTCGATTCCCCTTTGCCGAAATTCAGTTGCCTTTGAATTTCGGGTGATCCCTCTGAGCATGTATGCTTCTGCTACTTGTTCTACATCAGACTTCTTCCGCAAACGGGGAAACGCTTTGACTCGGTGAATTTCGCGGCATTCCGACTTCGATTCCCCGTTTGCCGAAATTCAGTTGCCTTTGAATTTCGGGTGATCCCTCTGAGCATGTATGCTTCTGCTACTTGTTCTACATCAGACTTCTTCCGCAAACGGGGAAACGCTTTGATCGGTGAATTTCGCGGCATTCCGACTTCGATTCCCCTTTGCCGAAATTCAGTTGCCTTTGAATTTCGGGTGATCCCTCTTGAGCATGTATGCTTCTGCTACTTGTTCTACATCAGACTTCTTCCGCAAACGGGGAAACGCTTTGACTCGGTGAATTTCGCGGCATTCCGACTTCGATTCCCCGTTTGCCGAAATTCAGTTGCCTTTGAATTTCGGGTGATCCCTCTGAGCATGTATGCTTCTGCTACTTGTTCTACATCAGACTTCTTCCGCAAACGGGGAAACGCTTTGATCGGTGAATTTCGCGGCATTCCGACTTCGATTCCCCGTTTGCCGAAATTCAGTTGCCTTTGAATTTCGGGTGATCCCTCTTGAGCATGTATGCTTCTGCTACTTGTTCTACATCAGACTTCTTCCGCAAACGGGGAAACGCTTTGACTCGGTGAATTTCGCGGCATTCCGACTTCGATTCCCCGTTTGCCGAAATTCAGTTGCCTTTGAATTTCGGGTGATCCCTCTTGAGCATGTATGCTTCTGCTACTTGTTCTACATCAGACTTCTTCCGCAAACGGGGAAACGCTTTGACTCGGTGAATTTCGCGGCATTCCGACTTCGATTCCCCGTTTGCCGAAATTCAGTTGCCTTTGAATTTCGGGTGATCCCTCTGAGCATGTATGCTTCTGCTACTTGTTCTACATCAGACTTCTTCCGCAAACGGGGAAACGCTTTGATCGGTGAATTTCGCGGCATTCCGACTTCGATTCCCCGTTTGCCGAAATTCAGTTGCCTTTGAATTTCGGGTGATCCCTCTTGAGCATGTATGCTTCTGCTACTTGTTCTACATCAGACTTCTTCCGCAAACGGGGAAACGCTTTGACTCGGTGAATTTCGCGGCATTCCGACTTCGATTCCCCGTTTGCCGAAATTCAGTTGCCTTTGAATTTCGGGTGATCCCTCTGAGCATGTATGCTTCTGCTACTTGTTCTACATCAGACTTCTTCCGCAAACGGGGAAACGCTTTGACTCGGTGAATTTCGCGGCATTCCGACTTCGATTCCCCTTTGCCGAAATTCAGTTGCCTTTGAATTTCGGGTGATCCCTCTTGAGCATGTATGCTTCTGCTACTTGTTCTACATCAGACTTCTTCCGCAAACGGGGAAACGCTTTGACTCGGTGAATTTCGCGGCATTCCGACTTCGATTCCCCGTTTGCCGAAATTCAGTTGCCTTTGAATTTCGGGTGATCCCTCTTGAGCATGTATGCTTCTGCTACTTGTTCTACATCAGACTTCTTCCGCAAACGGGGAAACGCTTTGACTCGGTGAATTTCGCGGCATTCCGACTTCGATTCCCCTTTGCCGAAATTCAGTTGCCTTTGAATTTCGGGTGATCCCTCTGAGCATGTATGCTTCTGCTACTTGTTCTACATCAGACTTCTTCCGCAAACGGGGAAACGCTTTGACTCGGTGAATTTCGCGGCATTCCGACTTCGATTCCCCTTTGCCGAAATTCAGTTGCCTTTGAATTTCGGGTGATCCCTCTGAGCATGTATGCTTCTGCTACTTGTTCTACATCAGACTTCTTCCGCAAACGGGGAAACGCTTTGACTCGGTGAATTTCGCGGCATTCCGACTTCGATTCCCCGTTTGCCGAAATTCAGTTGCCTTTGAATTTCGGGTGATCCCTCTGAGCATGTATGCTTCTGCTACTTGTTCTACATCAGACTTCTTCCGCAAACGGGGAAACGCTTTGACTCGGTGAATTTCGCGGCATTCCGACTTCGATTCCCCGTTTGCCGAAATTCAGTTGCCTTTGAATTTCGGGTGATCCCTCTGAGCATGTATGCTTCTGCTACTTGTTCTACATCAGACTTCTTCCGCAAACGGGGAAACGCTTTGACTCGGTGAATTTCGCGGCATTCCGACTTCGATTCCCCTTTGCCGAAATTCAGTTGCCTTTGAATTTCGGGTGATCCCTCTGAGCATGTATGCTTCTGCTACTTGTTCTACATCAGACTTCTTCCGCAAACGGGGAAACGCTTTGACTCGGTGAATTTCGCGGCATTCCGACTTCGATTCCCCGTTTGCCGAAATTCAGTTGCCTTTGAATTTCGGGTGATCCCTCTGAGCATGTATGCTTCTGCTACTTGTTCTACATCAGACTTCTTCCGCAAACGGGGAAACGCTTTGACTCGGTGAATTTCGCGGCATTCCGACTTCGATTCCCCGTTTGCCGAAATTCAGTTGCCTTTGAATTTCGGGTGACCCTCTTGAGCATGTATGCTTCTGCTACTTGTTCTACATCAGACTTCTTCCGCAAACGGGGAAACGCTTTGACTCGGTGAATTTCGCGGCATTCCGACTTCGATTCCCCGTTTGCCGAAATTCAGTTGCCTTTGAATTTCGGGTGATCCCTCTGAGCATGTATGCTTCTGCTACTTGTTCTACATCAGACTTCTTCCGCAAACGGGGAAACGCTTTGACTCGGTGAATTTCGCGGCATTCCGACTTCGATTCCCCTTTGCCGAAATTCAGTTGCCTTTGAATTTCGGGTGATCCCTGTCGAGCATGTATGCTTCGCTACTTGTTCTACATCAGACTTCTTCCGCAAACGGGGAAACGCTTTGACTCGGTGAATTTCACGGCAATTCCGACTTCGATTCCCCGTTGCCGAAATTCAGTTGCCTTTGAATTTCGGGTGACCCTCGAGCATGTATGCTTCTGCTACTTGTTCTACATCAGACTTCTTCCGCAAACGGGGAAACGCTTTGACTCGGTGAATTTCGCGGCATTCCGACTTCGATTCCCCGTTTGCCGAAATTCAGTTGCCTTTGAATTTCGGGTGATCCCTTCGAGCATGTATGCTTCTGCTACTTGTTCTACATCAGACTTCTTCCGCAAAGGGAAACGCTTTGACTCGGTGAATTTCGCGGCATTCCGACTTTCGATTCCCCATTTGCCGAAATTCAGTTGCCTTTGAATTTCGGGTGATCCCCTTGAGCATGTATGCTTCTGCTACTTGTTCTACATCAGACTTCTTCCGCAAACGGAAACGCTTTGACTCGGTGTTTGCGGCATTCCGACTTCGATTCCCCGGTTCCGAAATTCAGTTGCCTTTGAATTTCGGGTGATCCCTCTTGAGCATGTATGCTTCTGCTACTTTTCTACATCAGACTTCTTCCGCAAACAGGGAAACGCTTTGACTCGGTGAATTTCGCGGCATTCCGACTTCGATTCCCCATTTGCCGAAATTCAGTTGCCTTTGAATTTCGGGTGATCCCTTCGAGCATGTATGCTTCGCTACTTGTTCTACATCAGACTTCTTCCGCAAACGGGAAACGCTTTGACTCGGTGAATTTCGCGGCATTCCCCTTCGATTCCCCGTTTGCCGAAATTCAGTTGCCTTTGAATTTCGGGTGATCCCTTCGAGCATGTATGCTTCTGCTACTTGTTCTACATCAGACTTCTTCCGCAAACGGGGAAACGCTTTGACTCGGTGAATTTCGCGGCATTCCGACTTCGATTCCCCGTTTGCCGAAATTCAGTTGCCTTTGAATTTCGGGTGACCCTCTTGAGCATGTATGCTTCTGCTACTTGTTCTACATCAGACTTCTTCCGCAAACGGGGAAACGCTTTGACTCGGTGAATTTCGGCATTCCGACTTCGATTCCCCGTTTGCCGAAATTCAGTTGCCTTTGAATTTCGGGTGATCCCTCTTGAGCATGTATGCTTCGCTACTTGTTCTATCAGACTTCTTCCGCAAACGGGGAAACGCTTTGACTCGGTGAATTTCGCGGCATTCCGACTTTCGATTCCCCATTTGCCGAAATTCAGTTGCCTTTGAATTTCGGGTGATCCCTCTTGAGCATGTATGCTTCTGCTACTTGTTCTACATCAGACTTCTTCCGCAAACGGAAACGCTTTGACTCGGTGAATTTGGCATTCCGACTTCGATTCCCCGTTTGCCGAAATTCAGTTGCCTTTGAATTTCGGGTGATCCCTCTTGAGCATGTATGCTTCTGCTACTTGTTCTACATCAGACTTCTTCCGCAAACGGGGAAACGCTTTGACTCGGTGAATTTCGCGGCATTCCGACTTCGATTCCCCATTTGCCGAAATTCAGTTGCCTTTGAATTTCGGGTGATCCCTTCGAGCATGTATGCTTCTGCTACTTGTTCTACATCAGACTTCTTCCGCAAACGGGGAAACGCTTTGACTCGGTGAATTTCGCGGCATTCCGACTTCGATTCCCCGTTTGCCGAAATTCAGTTGCCTTTGAATTTCGGGTGATCCCTTTCGAGCATGTATGCTTCTGCTACTTGTTCTACATCAGACTTCTTCCGCAAACGGGGAAACGCTTTGACTCGGTGAATTTCGCGGCATTCCGACTTCGATTCCCCGTGCCGAAATTCAGTTGCCTTTGAATTTCGGGTGACCCCTCTTGAGAGTATGCTTCTGCTACTTGTTCTACATAGACTTCTTCCGCAAACGTCGAAACGCTTTGCTCGGTGAGTTTCGTGGATTCCACTTCGATGCCCCGGTTGCCGAAATTCAGTTGCCTTTGAATTTCGGGTGATCCCTCTTGAGCATGTATGCTTCTTCTACTTGTTCTACATCAGACTTCTTCCGCAAACGGGAAACGCTTTGACTCGGTGAATTTCGCGGCATTCCGACTTCGATTCCCCATTTTGCCAAATTCAGTTGCCTTTGAATTTCAGGTGATCCCTTGAGCATTATGCTTCTGCTACTTGTTCTACATCAGACTTCTTCAGCAAACGTCGAAACGCTTGCCTCGGTGAGTTTGTGGAATTCCAACTTCGATGCCCGGTTTCCGAAATTCAGTAGCCTTTGAATTTCGGGTGATCCCTCTTGAGCATGTATGCTTCTTCTACTTTTCTACATCAGACTTCTTCCGCAAACAGGGAAACGCTTTGACTCGGTGAATTTCGCGGCATTCCGACTTTGATTCCCCATTTGCCGAAATTCAGTTGCCTTTGAATTTCGGGTGATCCCTTCGAGCATGTACGCTTCGCTACTTCTACATCAGATCTTCCGCAAACGGGAAACGCTTTGACTCGGTGAATTTCACGGCAATTCCACTTCGATTCCCCGTTTGCCGAAATTCAGTTGCCTTTGAATTTCGGGTGATCCCTGTCGAGCATGTACGCTTCGCTACTTGTTCTACATCAGACTTCTTCCGCAAACGGGAAACGCTTTGACTCGGTGAATTTCGCGGCATTCCGACTTCGATTCCCCGGTGCCGAAATTCAGTTGCCTTTGAATTTCGGGTGACCCTCTTGAGCATGTATGCTTCTGCTACTTGTTCTACATCAGACTTCTTCCGCAAACGGGAAACGCTTTGACTCGGTGAATTTCGCGGCATTCGACTTCGATTCCCCGTTTGCCGAAATTCAGTTGCCTTTGAATTTGGTGATCCCTCTTGAGCATGTATGCTTCTGCTACTTGTTCTACATCAGACTTCTTCCGCAAACAGGGAAACGCTTTGACTCGGTGTTTTGTGGCATTCCAACTTCGATTCCCCGGTTTCCGAAATTCAGTGCCTTTGAATTTCGGGTGATCCCTCTTGAGCATGTATGCTTCTCTACTTGTTCTACATCAGACTTCTTCCGCAAAAGGGAAACGCTTTGACTCGGTGAATTTCGCGGCATTCGATTCTCATTTGCCGAAATTCAGTTGCCTTTGAATTTCGGGTGATCCCTGTCGAGCATGTACGCTTCCGCTACTTGTTCTACATCAGACTTCTTCCGCAAACCGGGAAACGCTTTGACTCGGTGAATTTCACGGCAATCCACCTTCGATTCCCCGTTTGCCGAAATTCAGTTGCCTTTGAATTTCGGGTGATCCCTGTCGAGCATGTACGCTTCCGCTACTTGTTCTACATCAGACTTCTTCCGCAAACGGGAAACGCTTTGACTCGGTGAATTTCGCGGCATTCCGACTTCGATTCCCCGGTCGCCGAAATTCAGTTGCCTTTGAATTTCGGGTGACCCCTCTTGAGCATGTATGCTTCTGCTACTTGTTCTACATCAGACTTCTTCCGCAAACGGGGAAACGCTTTGACGCGGTGAATTTCGCGGCATTCGACTTCGATTCCCCATTTGCCGAAATTCAGTTGCCTTTGAATTTCGGGTGATCCCTCTTGAGCATGTATGCTTCTGCTACTTGTTCTACATCAGACTTCTTCCGCAAACGTCGAAACGCTTTGCCTCGGTGAGTTTTGTGGAATTCCAACTTCGATGCCCCGGTTTCCGAAATTCAGTAGCCTTTGAATTTCGGGTGATCCCTCTTGAGCATGTATGCTTCTTCTACTTGTTCTACATCAGACTTCTTCCGCAAACAGGGAAACGCTTTGACTCGGTGAATTTCGCGGCATTCCGACTTTGATTCCCCATTTGCCGAAATTCAGTTGCCTTTGAATTTCGGGTGATCCCTGTCGAGCATGTACGCTTCCGCTACTTGTTCTACATCAGACTTCTTCCGCAAACCGGGAAACGCTTTGACTCGGTGAATTTCACGGCAATCCACCTTCGATTCCCCGTTTGCCGAAATTCAGTTGCCTTTGAATTTCGGGTGATCCCTGTCGAGCATGTACGCTTCCGCTACTTGTTCTACATCAGACTTCTTCCGCAAACGGGGAAACGCTTTGACTCGGTGAATTTCGCGGCATTCCGACTTCGATTCCCCGGTCGCCGAAATTCAGTTGCCTTTGAATTTCGGGTGACCCCTCTTGAGCATGTATGCTTCTGCTACTTGTTCTACATCAGACTTCTTCCGCAAACGGGGAAACGCTTTGACTCGGTTAATTTCGCGGCATTCCGACTTCGATTCCCCGGTCGCCGAAATTCAGTTGCCTTTGAATTTCGGGTGACCCCTCTTGAGCATGTATTCTTCTGCTACTTGTTCTACATCAGACTTGTAACAACCCGGCTTTCCAAGCCCAACACAAACAGTAAAAATTTTTTTTTTTTTTTTTATATATATATTTAATCAACATGGTGCCGGAAATCAAAGAACTTGAATTCTCACATCATCAAAATACAATCCATACAATCACCATTTCATTTAAGAGTGAATCTTACACAAGCACATAATATTAAGTTGCATGATGTGAAGTTCGTATTAAAATATATACGTGGACATGAGTTTTCATTCTTATCCTACTAATAGTCATCACAATTTTAAACAAAAAGGATCTAATAAAAGTTATACATTTAGTACATTGATCCATACAAAATACATTGTGATTTAAGTTACATCTACATAGTTCCTTGCAAAAGTAGGTTCCCGTGTATCGGGTTTCCTAGACATCTCGTTGGTGTGAAGTCCCTGCAGCAGTACAAACATTTAAGAGAATGCAAATATTTAATAATAATAAGAATGGTAACTCACGGTTTGGCAATTAAATAAAACATTAACAATTATAATTTCTTCATGTATTTGCTACAACAACTAGTAGTACATATAGATACACAAGTTTTCGGATGCCATTCACCAAAACTAGTCATTCATTTGTGTCGCCCATCCATGGCGAAAGCTGCGTCGCTGCCGATCCAGAATCGGCAGCGGAATCTGCGTCGCTGCCGATCCAGAATCGGCAGCGGAATCTGCGTCGCTGCCGATCCAGAATCGGCAGCGGAATCTGCGTCGCTGCCGATTTCTGTATCGGCAGCGGAATCTGTGTCGCTGCCGATTTCTGTATCGGCAGCAGAATCTGCGTCGCTGCCGATCCAGAATCGGCAGCGGAATCTGCGTCGCTGCCGATTTCTGTATCGGCAGCGGAATCTGCGTCGCTGCCTATCCAGAATCGGCAGCGGAAATCTTCGTCGCTGCCGATTTCTGTATCGGCAGCAGAATCTGCGTGGCTGCCGATCGAGAATCGGCAGCGGAATCTGCGTCGCTGCCGATTTCTGTATCATCAGCGGAATCTGCGTCGCTGCCGATCCAGAATCGGCAGCGGAATCTGCGTCGCTGCCGATTTCTGCATCGGCAGCGAAGTCACTCTTTTATCCCGGCCATCCATCCGTTTGGATGCCATTAGCCGAAGCTAATCAGTCCTTCATCTCGGCCATCCATTCGGACGCCATTAGCCAAAGCTAATCATTCTTTGTCCCGGCCATCCGTTGGGATGCCATTAGCCGAAGCTAATCACTCCTTTGTCCCGGCCATCCTTTCGGATGCCATTAGCCGAAGCTAATCATTCTTTTGTCCCGGCCATCCCTTCGGACGCCATTAGCCGAAGCTAATCATTCTTTTGTCCCGGCCATCCCTTCGGACGCCATTAGCCGAAGCTAATCATTCTTTTGTCCCGGCCATCCCTTCGGACGCCATTAGCCGAAGCTAATCACTCTTTTGTCCCGGCCATCCATTCGGATGCCATTAGCCGAAGCTAATCAATCTTTAATCAACATTTAAGCGTTCATCAATCTAATATCGGTTCTAACAATATGATAGTACTCAAGTTAAAATATTTCAAGATTCAACGTAAGAAAAAGGAAGGTGCAAGTCACCTACCTGCTCCACCTGTGCATTTATTTTATTTTTGAATCATACTCATCATCACACTTATTTCAAGAGTTCATATGTTCACATTCAAGTGTTCCATATTTTACACTATCATAACATGAGATTGTTACTAGCATTTAAGTCATTCCTGCCTAGGAGGCTTATTGTAGGAATTCGGCAGCTAGAACTGGTTTGCTGCGGGCTGCCAGTTTGGCAGCGACCACTGTTTCGCTGGCGCAGCCAGTTCGGCAGCGAAAACTGCATCGCTGTTGGGCCGCAGTTTCGCTGCACAACGCACAACTTGGCAGCGAATATCAATTCGCTGCAGGAGTTCAGTTGCGGCAGCGAAACATAATTTCGCTGCCACCACAAATCGCAGCGAATATCAATTCGCTGCAGAGGTTCGTTGGCAGCGAAACAGAATTTCGCTGCGCAACCACAAATCGGCAGCGAATATCAATTCGCTGCAGCAGGTTCAGTTGCGGCAGCGAAACAGAATTTCGCTGCGCAACACACAAATCGGCAGCGAATATCAATTCGCTGCAGCAGGTTCAGTTGCGGCAGCGAAACAGAATTTCGCTGCGCACACACAAATCGGCAGCGAATATCAATTCGCTGTAGCAGGTTCAGTTGCGGCAGCGAAACAGAATTTCGCTGCGCAACACACAAATCGGCGGAGCGAATATCAATTCGCTGCAGCAGGTTCAGTTGCGGCAGCGAAACAGAATTTCGCTGCGCAACACACAAATCGGCAGCGAATATCAATTCGCTGCAGCAGGTTCGTTGCGGCAGCGAAACAGAATTTCGCTGCGCAACACACAACAACTCGGAACCATCAATTTCAGCACATAGTTCTTCAACAAAATTCCAGCAATAACATCACAGCAGAACACATTAAATTCCAGCACTAACATCACAGCAGAACACATTAAATTCCAGCAAGAACATCACAGCAGAACACATTAAATTCCAGCACTAACATCACAGCAGAACACATTAAATTCCAGCAAGAACATCACAGCAGAACACATTAATTCCAGCAACAACATCACAACAGAACACATTAATTCAGCAGCAACATCACAACAGTACACATTAATTCCAGCAGCAACATCTCAACAGAACACATTTAATTTCAGCACCAACATCACAGCAGAAACACATTCATTCCAGCAGAAACACACACACATGCATGCTGGCTTACCCCATAGTTAAAGCCAGCTTCTACCATAATTGTTAGATGTTCTGAAATTGACTTTATTTCACTTCTGTTTGCTAGATCTTCTAGTTAATTTCAGTTTCCCCCATAGTTGGCTTAGTCTTAGATTAATTTTTCTTAGGGTTTTTCTTCTTCATTTTCGTTTTTGATCTTAAGGGGGAGAGGAAAGGGAGTTTCATTGACCTATACCTTCTGATTTTAACCAAGTTTGAGGAAGGTTTGACACTATTCTTTTCTCTTCAGCTGCTGGTTCTCCTCCTTCTTCTTCCTCTCACGTTTTCCAGCTCTCTTTTTCCTCTCCTATATGCAGCTGCCCACTCCTCTCTCAAGTTCTCATCTCTCCCTCACAAGCTCACAAGACACTCTACTAGTTTGATTCACGTTTTTGATGTGAAAGGGGAAGGGAAGAATGACATGCAGCTGCTGGTTTGGGAAGAAGATGGGTCCTTCTCTCTCCCCTCTTTGTATTTATACTACCCATCAAATAAATTGGGTTGTTTGGGGGTGGGTTTAGGTGTGTCCTTATCCTTGTTTGGTTTATCTAAAACCAGTTTTACCCCTCCCTCCCAGCTGTGCGTCACTGTTGATTGAGAATTCGGCAGCCGAAAACTGCGTCGCTGCCGATTTCTGCATCGGCAGCGAAATCTGCGTCGCTGCCGATTTCTGCATCGGCAATCGGCAGCGAAAACTGCGTCGCTGCCCAATCCAGAATCGGCAGCGAAAACTGCGTCGCTGCCGATTTCTGCATCGGCAGCGAAATCTGCGTCGCTGCCGATTCTCTGCATCGGCAGCGAAAACTGCGTCGCTGCCCAATCCAAAATCGGCAGCGAAAACTGCGTCGCTGCCAAAACCAGAATCGGCAGCGAAAACTGCGTCGCTGCCGATTTCTGCATCGGCAGTGAAAACTGCGTCGCTGCCAATCCAGAATGCCGCAAAACTGCGTCGCTGCCGATTTCTGCATCGGCAGCGAAAACTGCGTTCATCACCATCTTTCTCTCTCTCTTTCTCTTTAAATATGTATATATATATAGACATATATATATTTTCGTTTGGGTGTTTACATTCTCCCCTCCTAAATATGAATTTCGTCCTCGAAATTTAAAAAGTTTCACACTCCATACCTGGTAGTTCAAATAAATTGGGGTACTTTTTCCTCATCTCAGCCTCCCTCTCCCAAGTTTCCTCTTCTACTTGAGCATTTCGCCATAAGATTCTGACGATGGGGATCTTTTTGCTCCGTAACTCCTTCACTTCTTGATCTAGTATCCTTATGGGTCTCAATTCCAGTGTTAAGTCTTCCTTGACTTCTACTGGCACCTGGGGTAGAACTCGGGCGGGGTCTACGTCAGCCTTCCTTAACAAGGAGACATGGAACACATCATGGACCCTGGCTAACTGTGGGGGCAAATCCACCTTGTAGGCTACTGGTCCAACTCGTTGTAAGATTTTGAAGGGTCCGATGAAACGGGGAGTTAACTTCCCTTTCAACCCAAACCGTAACATGTTCTTCCATGGGGCTACCTTCAGGAACACCTGGTCCCCCATACTGAACTCGAGAGGTCTTCTCCTCACATCGGCATACTTCTTCTGTCTATCCTGCGCGGCTTTGATGCGATCCCTGATAGTTCTCACTTTCTCCGTGGTAACTTGGACCAACTCTGCGCCATATAACTTCCGGTCCCCAATTTCCTCCCAACACAAAGGAGTTCTGCACCTCCTACCATACAAGGCTTCATACGGGGCCATCCCTATTGTGGCTTGATGACTATTGTTATACGTGAACTCCACCAATGCCATGTGTTCCTCCCAGTTTCCTCCAAATTCTAGCACACAGGCCCGTAATAGGTCTTCCAAGACTTGGATGACTCTTTCCGATTGGCCATCCGTTTGAGGGTGAAACGCAGTGCTCATGTCCAACCTTGTCCCCAAGGCATGTTGTATGCTCGGCCAAAGTCGAGAGGTGAACCTGGGATCTCGATCCGATACAATGGACACCGGAATCCCATGAAGTCGTACCACCTCATTTATGTAGATCTTGGCAAGCTTGTCCACCGAGTCGGTCATCTTTACGGGCAAGAATAGTGCGGATTTCGTCAACCGATCTACAATGACCCATATCGCATCATTTCCTTTTCTCCCTTTGGGAAATCCTGACACGAAATCCATGGTGATCATCTCCCACTTCCATTCTGGAATTTGTAATGGTTGTAATGGTCCCGCAGGCCTTTGGTGTTCAACCTTGACTTGTTGACATAACCACACTTTGACACATACTCAGCTATTTCCCTTTTCATATTTGGCCACCAATAGAGGTGTTTCAGGTCTCGATACATCTTAGTGCTGCCAGGATGTATGGAGAATTTGGACTCATGTGCTTCTTGTAGAACCATTCGTTTGACTGTTTCGTCATCAGGCACGTACAACCGTTGTCCCATCATCAAGGATCCATCATCCGCTACTCGGAATTTCATTTCTACCCCGGCCTCCACATTCTTCCTAATCTTGGACCCCACCTTGTCATGGAATTGGGCATGTAGTATATGTTCTCGATACGTTGGTCGCACCAATAATTGGGCTACTAACCCACCTCTTGCATCAATTCCCAAATCTGCACCCAACTCTTTTAATTCTGCCAATTGCCGCTCCTTTCCCACTGTTAAGCTTCCCAAGGAGGCTTTACCTTTGCGACTGAGGGCATCTGCCACCACGTTTGCTTTCCCCGGGTGGTATTCTATGGTGCAATCATAATCCTTAATGAGCTCTATCCACCTTCTTTGCCGCATGTTCAACTCCTTTTGCGACATCAGATACTTCAGGCTCTTATGATCAGTAAAAATTTGGGTTCGAGACCCATACAAATAGTGTCTCCATATCCTCAAGGCAAATACTACAGCTGCCAACTCCAGGTCGTGCACCGGGTAGTTCACCTCATGAGTCTTTAATTGCCTTGATGCATAGGCGATCACCTTCCCATGTTGCATCAAAACACACCCCAATCCCTTCCCCGAGGCATCACTATATACCACAAAACCCTCGGTCCCTGAGGGAAGAGTTAAGACTGGAGCAGTGGTGAGCCTCCTCTTCAATTCTTGGAAGCTTGCCTCACATTCTTCTGACCACACCCATTTCTTATCCTTCCTAGTTAGCTGGGTCAAAGGGGTTGCAATCAGGGAAAAACCTTCGATAAATCTCCGATAGTATCCTGCAAGTCCCAGGAAACTACGTATTTCAGTGACCGAAGTCGGTCTTTCCCATTTCACGACTGCTTCGACTTTTTGAGGGTCGACAAAAACACCTTCGGCTGATATGACATGTCCCAAAAACATCACTCTTTTCAGCCAAAATTCACATTTACTCAGTTTTGCATAAGCTGGTGATCTCTCAAGGTTTGTAAGGTTTGTCTCAAGTGTTCTTCGTGCTCCTTGAAAGAATTCGAGTACACCAGTATATCATCAATGAATACCACCACAAACTTATCCAGGTATGGTTGGAAAACCCGATTCATCAAATCCATGAAGAGAGCTGGGGCGTTCGTCAACCCGAACGGTAACACCAAAAATTCATAGTGTCCGTAACGAGTTCTAAATGCGGTCTTTGCTACATCCGCTTCTTTAATCTTCATCTGATAGTACCCTGATCTCAGATCTATCTTCGAGAATGCCCTCGCTCCCTTTAATTGGTCGAACAAATCATCTATCCGAGGTAACGGATACTTGTTTTTCATTGTTACTTTGTTCAACTGTCGATAGTCAATACAAAGCCTATGGGTTCCATCTTTCTTTCTTACAAATAGGACCGGTGCTCCCCAAGGAGAATTACTGGGCCGTATGAACCCTTTGTCTAATAATTCCTGTAATTGAGTCTTTAACTCGTTCAGTTCTGCTGGAGCCATCCGATACGGTTGTTGGGCTATAGGTGGAACTCCAGGAAAAGTGTCTATAGACACCTCTACCTCTCGCTCCGGGGGTAGTCCTGGTAGTTCTTCTGGAAACACATCTGGGAAATCCTTCACCACAGGAATATCCTTCAATCGTGGACCTTCATCATTAGAGTTTAAGATGTATGCGAGGTAACCCATACATCCCTTTCTTAAAAGTTTTTGGGCTGTTACCACCGATATTAAAGCATTCAGTTTGGGAAGTCTCTCTCCTTCAAAAGTTATTTTCTCGCCCTTAGGTGTTTGGAAAGTGACAGTTTTCGCATAACAATCTATTAGTGCTTTGTATTTACTCAACCAATCCATGCCTAGTATTATGTCAAAATCATGCAGCTCTAAGGGAATCAAATCTACTTCTGTTTCATACCCGGATAAACTAACCCCCACATCCACATATACAATATTTGTTTCAACCATGTTTCCCATTGGAGTTCCAATTACAAACCCCTTCTCTACCATTTTTACTTCCTTTCTCAATTTAGTGACAATTCTCTTAGCAATGAATGAGTGGGTGGCACCCGGATCAAACAACACATGCACATTAAAACCATTCAATAGAAGTGTACCTGCCACCACATCTGATGCAGCCCTGGCCTCCTCCTGTGTCAGGTGGAAGACCCTCCCCGAGGTCCGATCATTTTGTGCCCTCGTCTTCCCTCGACTGGAGTTTGCCCCTGATTGAGAAGATCTCACTGGCCTATTAACGGTGACTGACTGCTGGTGGCTCTGACTCGGCTGTCTGTAGCTCTGTACTTGTCCAGTGTTCCTCTTGGGGCAGTCCCTCTTGTAATGACCTCTTCCACCACAGTAATGACACCCCTGATTAAGATACTGACAATTCCTCCACCTATGGCCCTCTCCTCTGCACACAAAACATCGCCCGGGGGAAACTGAGCAATCCCCAGGGTGTTTTTGTCCACACTTTACACAAAAAGGATAGTCAACACCCTTGCGGTCACCGATCCCAGTAGAAGAGTTTGCCCTCGAGTGCGACTGTCCAACCATTACTCTCCCACTTGATTGCTGGTGAGGCGGTAATATCAAACTCCCCTTTTTTCCGTGCTGCTCAAACACTCCACTTTTTCCTTTCTTCGGGTGCGGTGGTCTGCCGCTGAAATAGTCCCCATCTCTCTTTTTGCTTATACTCTGATACCCCCCTTGGCTTTCTCCAATACATGCCTCCAGAGCTTGTGCAGCCTCAATCAACTCCCTCACCGATTTAAATCGCAAGGCGATCAATCCTTGTCTCAAATCCTGTCGTAACCCATCTCTCAACTTTTCAATCATATGTTCCTCTGTCGGCACATAATGTGGGGCGAACAATGAAAGGTCATGAAATCTCCTTTCGTACTCCAATACTGACATATCACCCTGTCTCAATGCCAAGAACTCTTGTTCTTTCACCTTGCGATGATACTTGGAATAAAACTGATTCTCAAACTCTGTCTTGAAATCACTCCAAGTTAGTGTCTCAGTCGCACGCCTCACTGAACTGTTTCCCACCATGTCATGGCCCTATCAGACAGTAACTGGGATGCACAATTTACCCTCAAACCCTCGGGTATGCTTATTTGAATCATTGTCTTTTCTACCTTCCTGATCCATCTTCCAGCTATCTCTGCATCTTGTTCCCCCATGTACGGTTCACAGCCCATTTCCCTCATACTCTTGACTAGTCGCACCAGTGGTACCACATTATCCATGGTCATGCTAGTCGTAGGGGCTGCTGGTGGAATCTGCGTGGTGGGAGTTGTTTGTGCCGCTGAACTAGCCATGCCCTCCATCACTGCTTTAACTATTTGTACAAGGAATCCCGCATCTACATATTGTGGGGGCACACCAGTTGGAACAGCAGATGGTTGTGCTTCAGTTCTTTCTCGCTGCTCTGTTGCCACGGGGGGTGTTCCCTCTGTTTGATTAGGCCTCGAGCCTTCCCCGCCACCGTATCTTCCCCCTGCAGGGTTTCGGGTGGTATAATCGGAGCATGAGATGCCGTATCATCTAAGGGGTCTTCGTCTTGCCAACCTTGGGCACCTCGGTTCACGCCCCTCCTTTCTAAGGAGGGCGGCTCAGTTCGTGTCCCTTGTCGGGTGCGTACCATCCTGAAATTCATCACAACAACACATTTATTAATGATCCTCAGGATCCATACCAAGTGCTCTGATACCAACTGTAACAACCCGGCTTTCCAAGCCCAACACAACAGTAATTTTTTTTTTTTTTTTTTTATGCATTCAATCCACATGGTGCCGGCAATCAATGAATCTAAATCCTCACATCATCGAAATACAATCCATACAATCAACATTTCATTTCAAAGTGAATCTTACACAAACACGTAATATTAAGGTTGCTTGATTTGAAGTTCATATTAAAAATATATACATAGACATGAGTTTACAGTCTTCTCCTACTAATAGTCATCACAATTTTAAACAAAAAGGATCTAATAAAAGTTATACATTCAGTACATTGATCCATACAAAATACATTGTGATTTAAGATACATCTACATAATTCCTTGCAAAATAGGTTCCCGTGTATCGGGTTTCCTAGACATCTCGTTGGTGTGAAGTCCCTGCAGCAGTACAAACATTTAAGAGAATGCAAATATTTAATAATAATAAGAATGGTAACTCACGGTTTGGCAATTAAATAAAACATTAACAATTATAATTTCTTCATGTATTTGCTACAACAACTAGTAGTACATATAGATACACAAGTTTTCGGATGCCATTCGCCAAAACTAGTCATTCATTTGTGTCGGCCATCCATGGCGAAAGCTGCGTCGCTGCCGATCCAAAATCGGCAGGAATCTGCGTGCTGCCGATCAGAATCGGCAGCGAAACTGCGTGCTGCCGATCCAGAATCGGCAGCGGAATCTGCGTCGCTGCGATTTCTGCATCGGCAGCGAAGTCACTCTTTTATCCCGGCCATCCATCCGTTTGGATGCCATTAGCCGAAGCTAATCAGTCCTTCATCTCGGCCATCCATTCGGACGCCATTAGCCAAAGCTAATCATTCTTTGTCCCGGCCATCCGTTTGGATGCCATTAGCCGAAGCTAATCACTCCTTTGTCCCGGCCATCCTTTCGGATGCCATTAGCCGAAGCTAATCATTCTTTTGTCCCGGCCATCCCTTCGGACGCCATTAGCCGAAGCTAATCATTCTTTTGTCCCGGCCATCCCTTCGGACGCCATTAGCCGAAGCTAATCATTTTGTCCCGGCCATCCGTTTGGATGCCATTAGCCGAAGCTAATCACTCTTTTGTCCCAGCCATCCATTCGGATGCCATTAGCCGAAGCTAATCAATCTTTAATCAACATTTAAGCGTTCATCAATCTAATATCGGTTCTAACAATATGATAGTACTCAAGTTAAAATATTTCAAGATTCAACGTAAGAAAAAGGAAGGTGCAAGTCACCTACCTGCTCCACCTGTGGGTCGATCCTGTCTTGATGATGGTCCAATCCCGACCGCACCACCTAAGACATCAATAGTCACAAATCAACACAGTTGCATTTATTTTATTTTTGAATCATACTCATCATCACACTTATTTCAAGAGTTCATATGTTCACATTCAAGTGTTCCATATTTTACACTATCATAACATGAGATTGTTACTAGCATTTAAGTCATTCCTGCCTAGGAGGCTTATTGTAGGAATTCGGCAGCGAGAACTGGTTCGCTGCGGGCTGCCAGTTCGGCAGCGACCACTGTTTCGCTGGCGGCAGCCAGTTCGGCAGCGAAACATAATTTCGCTGCGCCACACACAAATCGGCAGTGAATATCAATTCGCTGCAGTAGGTTCCGTTGCGGCAGCGAAACAGAATTTCGCTGCGCAACACACAAATCGGCAGCGAATATCAATTCGCTGCAGCAGGTTCAGTTGTGGCAGCGAAAAAGAATTTCGCTGCGCAACACACAAATCGGCAGCGAATATCAATTCGCTGCAGGAGGTTCAGTTGCGGCAGCGAAACAGAATTTCGCTGCGCACACACAAATCGGCAGCGAATATCAATTCGCTGCAGGAGGTTCAGTTGCGGCAGCGAAACAGAATTTCGCTGCGCAACACACAAATCGGCAGCGAATATCAATTCGCTGCAGCAGGTTCAGTTGCGGCAGCGAAACAGAATTTCGCTGCGCAACACACAAATCGGCAACGAATATCAATTCGCTGCAGCAGGTTCAGTTGCGGCAGCGAAACAGAATTTCGCTGCGCAACACACAAATCGGCAGCGACTCGGAACCATCAATTTCAGCACATAGTTCTTCAACAAAATTCCAGCAATAACATCACAGCAGAACACATTAAATTCCAGCACTAACATCACAGCAGAACACATTAAATTCCAGCAAGAACATCACAGCAGAACACATTAAATTCCAGCAAGAACATCACAGCAGAACACATTAATTGCAACAACAATCATCACAACAGAACACATTAATTCCAGCAGCAACATCTCAACAGAACACATTTAATTTCAGCAGCAACATCTCAACAGAACACATTTAATTTCAGCACCAACATCACAGCAGAAACACATTCATTCCAGCAGAACACACACACATGCATGCTGGCTTACCCCATAGTTAAAGCCAGCTTCTACCATAATTGTTAGATGTTCTGAAATTGACTTTATTTCACTTCTGTTTGCTAGATCTCCTAGTTAATTTCAGTTTCCCCCATAGTTGGCTTAAGTCTTAGATTAATTTTTCTTAGGGCTTTTCTTCTTCATTTTCGTTTTTGATCTTAAGGGGAGAGGAAAGGGAGTTCCATGACCCATACCTTGATTTTAACCAAGTTTGAGGAAGGTTTGACACTATTCTTTTTCTCTTCAGCTGCTGGTTCTCCTCCTTCTTCTTCCTCTCACGTTTTCCAGCTCTCTTTTTCCTCTCCTCTATGCAGCTGCCCACTCCTCTCTCAAGTTCTCATCTCTCCCTCACAAGCACAAGACACTCTACTAGTTTGATTCACGTTTTTGATGTGAAAGGGAAGGGAAGAATGACATGCAGCTGCTGGTTTGGGAAG